>OZ038450.1:8171733-8257460 GCA_964036195.1 Sphaerolaimus hirsutus | reverse complement strand
ATACATATATAGCAAAAAAATAGTTGAAAATAGGCAATAATGCACATGAACGATAGTGATTTTGAAGTCTGGAAAATCATACTATTGGTTTTTAATGTTAAATGTGTAAAAAAATTATGAAAATTAGCGATTTTGAGATAATTGGGGAATTTCCCAAAAATCACTCCAGATACAGGGGAGGCTAGCTGGTAGATTTTTTCTGTGGGTATATCAGGGGAAAGCAGCCAAAAATTTTGCTTCGATAGATATGTAGCTGAGCGGCCTCCAGGATAGTTGGCCGATTTGGGGGCGGGCAGCCCACCCCCCCAGCCCGCATTAGAAACCCCTGGGACATGTTGTCTTCGCAGGAGTAGGTAAACCCTTGTTTACCTCGATCCGGCCTTGTTCTTGTTCCTGTTCTTGTTCCGATCCTTGTTCTATGTTTCGGCCAAATTCTGACCTTGAAAAACAGACTAGGTATATAAGATTTGGAGCCACCGTCCGGACCGAGGTAAACACTGCATTTTGGTATAAAAAATGCGTGGCCCGCTTTAGGGTTCAAACGGGATCCCGATCCCGGATCCCGTGAAATTCCGGGATTTAGCAGTCCCGATCCCGATCCCGAAACCCCAATCCCGATCCCGATCCCAATCCCGAAATCCAAAAATACCAATCCCGATCCCGATCCCGAGAACTTTCAAATCCCGATCCCAAGAATCTCCCAAGTCCGGGATCCCGATCCCGGAAAAATAGTGAAAATTATAAAAAGTGAAAAAATGACATTTTTGCGTGCAAAAATGTGAACGCAAACCTCCAGCGTCCATTTTATGTCACTTTTCTGGCATCCAACAGTGTTTTGAGACCTTTATGAACAACTGTGAATGCCAGAACAGTGACAAAAATCTCTATCCCTAGACCCCAATCCCGATCCCGAAAAAATGCCAATCCCAATCCTGATCCCGTGACCCCAATCCCGGCCAATCCCGATCCCGATCCCGAAATCTCAAAATACCAATCCCGATCCCAATCCCGAAACCCCAATCCCGATCCCGAAATCTCAAAAAGTGAATCCCGATCCCAATCCCGAAAAGTCAATCCCGTTTGAACCCTAGCCCGCTTACACGGCCCACACGGCGTTATATTGGGGGCGATCCGTACATCATGCAGACAACTCTTTGGGCTATTTTTTGAGTCGGGTCAATTTTACCGAAAACTTTAAGGGGGGGGGGGGGTGAACGAAACGTTTTTAAAAAATTCGCAACCATCCGCATCGAGGTAAACAAGGGTTTAGCTGTAGCGTTTTGAAGTTATCCTTCCCGCAATCCCCCTTTTAGGCCTCTGGATAGGAGTGTCTAGAAGCGCGTTACCTCTCAAACACTGTAGTGATCTGTCCATTCCGGAGATTTATTGGCTTTTAAATTGACCCAACATCTTTTCCGCCTATCCTAGAGGGGGAATTTTTTAAGTGGGCGGAGTTATTCTAGGGGGTTATTTTTTCCTCCCTCGGCCACCAGGGGGAGTTATTCAAGGGGGGTCTTATTCAAGGATATACGGTAAGCAGTTCAATGAAATCCTTCATAGTGGTTTCTCTATTGAATGCTCACATTAGCGTGGCAAACGGTGTGGCTTTTCGCAGTGGGAAGAAACATTTCTGTTCATCATTTAAAATAAGAATACTTACAATGTGAAAATAAGTGGTTTGGAAATTGCAGAATTTATGAACAAATTTCTAAAGTTCTATGTAAATTTCTATGTAAATTTCTAATTTCTAAATTTCTATGTAAAATGCACTGTTTATTTTCAGTTAACCTATAAATCTCAATTTTTCGGCAGACGACACGCGCGGTATATATTCATGTTTTGGTAAATGGGTACTTTTCGACTGGCCTTTTCAATGGCGTTTTCAGTTTGGCACCATTACATAATCACTGAAGTTTCTATCAGAGTGAGCCTTTAAAAAATGCCCGTTAATAAGCCAGTGGGAGTGTGATGTCCAAATATCTTATGCACTGAATGAGAATTTACAAGCTACATAATTGCAAAAAACTGACACAACTCTTCCCACCCCATTAGCCAGCTACACGACTTTTTATTCCAAATTTTGTGCATTACTCCCTAATTTTGGTGGTTTTCATCTGACATAAATCCTGATATACACTAGCGTGCAGAATAGTTGGGACTTTTTCACTGCATGACTAACACTGCCAAAATTTCAAAATGATGAATGTGCCAAACATTTGTATACTATAGGTGGGTATCCTTGGGGGTTGGCTACATGTGCCCGGGATGATTTGGTGTGTAAACTACAGATTTTGGCTTTGCTCTATTGGCCATAAAACTTGTCTCAACTGTGAATATGTAATGTGCAATTTTTTGTATAGAAAGAAGATGGAAGTTTGCAGTGATATAATTTCTGATTGGAAAGAGATATTGAAAACGTTTTTTTTGCTATATGAATCCTCGCTGTCTAAAGTATATGATGACATGTTCAAAAACAAAATTTGTTGTTAGAAACCCCAGTCAAGTCAACACAAGGAATTTTGATGCCACCAATAAGTTTGAAGTCCCATAACTTTTTATTGGAATGAGATATTGAGCTCATTTTTGTTTTATATGAATTCTCGTTGTCTAAAGTATATGATAAAATGTTCAGAAAAATTCAGAAGATTTTCGTGTTGAAAAACCGGGTCAAATCGACATAAGGAATTTAGACAACACTAATCCAACATAATAAATGTGATCATCAGGTCAGGGATGTATCCAGGATTTTTGAACGGGGGGGGGGGCTGCTTGTTTACGGGGGCCAGCACAGGAGTCTCCTAGGGGGGGGCTGGGGGGGGGGGGCTGCCCCCCCCCAAATCGGCCAGCTATCTATCTATCCCAGAGGCTGCTCAGCTATCTATCTATACCAAGGCAAAATTTTTGGCTACTACCCCAAAAGATCCCCCCCCAAATCACTCAGCTATCTATCTATCTGGAGTGGTTTTTGAGAAATTTTGCCACAATTTTCGCTCAAAATCACCAATTTTCGCACCTTTTTATAGTTTTTCACGTTCAAAATCATGCTTTCCGGCTATATATTTACATGGTTATATACCTATTTTTAGCCATTTTATACTGGCTACTTTTAACTGATTCTTAGCGATTTTTTCCCCTTTCTGCCTTCTGAACCTTGAAAAAAGCCTATATATTGTGCCCCCGCCAGCCCCCCCCCCCCAGCCCCCCCCAAGCCCCCCCCCCAGAAAATTTTTTCAGCTATCTATCCCTCCAGAGGAGCGATTTGCTATCTATCCAGCCCCCGTGAGGGCCAAAATCCTGGAGACCCCTGGGCCGGCAAAAGGGGGGGGGGCTGAGCCCCCCCTAAATTTTTCCCCTATTTAGGGATGGAAATGCATTTTGGTGCTAGCGCCATACAAAGGCGCCACGCCATGGCGCTATTGGCGTTGGCGCCAGCGCCAGGAACTGCTTTATATGTATATACATATACAGCGAAAGTTGCAAAAATGTGTTCAATTTGAAGGATATAGGTTTACAGGGACCGATCCACTGAAAAAACAATGCATGGGGAAGAAATTGCGTGCAAAATTTTGTAGAAACATCGAAAATATGTAGGAAAAGTTGCATTTTCTGGGAGTTTTTAGGTCTCACCCCGGGAAGGGGGGGGGGGCTGCAGCCCCCTGCCCCCCTGGATACGTCCTTGCATCAGGTCATCCTGATCATTTTAAACGTTGAATGGTCTAAATCGGCCAAGAAATGACCAAGTTATTGAGCATCAGTCACCTGGCCAGATTTGCCATGTTAAATGCATGTGCTTCTTTAAGGCCCCTTTATCTCAAGACTGGGGGATTTTTTGGAGGAATTTTTTAATAGGTTTTAGCCGCATCCCCAAACCCCAACATACTTGAACAGCATCAAAATTGGACAAGGCGCAAAGGAAGAGGAAGCAACAAATAGGGTTGGGACGATATGACTTTTTCTATATCGATATTCAATATTCGATATTTTTTTCTGAAACTCGATATTCGATCTTGATACAATATGGACCCTTGATATCGATATTCGATATTCGATATGAAAAAATGGTCGATATTCAATATCGATATTTCAATATTTTCGATTTTTTGTTTTTGGTATAGCAGGGCATATCTCATTTGGCATATTGTATTTCTATTTGGTCACAAACCCAATTGATCATCTCTACAGAAAAGTGGATGATACAAATTTAAATGGCTTACAATGATCAAAATGAGAAAATGGTTTTAAAATGTGACAGATCAGGGGCCAGTTCCGCAAAATGAGAAGTGAGAAGTGGAATGGCAAATGCGAAGTGAAATGAGAAGTGAGAAGTGAATTGAGAAGAAAATTGGCGAAAGCGAAGGGAAATCACTTTCTATTTTTTAATTTTTACTTTGCTTTTGCTAATTTACTTGCCATTTTCACTTCGCTTTTGCCAATCTTCTTCTCAATTCACTTCGCATTTGCCAGTTCACTTCTCATTTTGCGGAACTGGCACCTGGTAAGGAAAAGGTGCCAGCCCCATTTATAGGTGCCATGCCAAGGTGCCAATGATGTTCCCATGGTGTAAGTAACTATTAAACATATTTACATATACTTTTATGTGAACATATGTGAGTGCATTTGCACAAGATTTGATGCTGTCGCAAGTGCTGTAACAAAAATACCTTTCATGTGAGAACAAATTGCGCGCTTGCGCGTAGGGTTCAAACGGGATCCCGATCCCGGATCCCGTGAAATTCCGGGATTTAGCAGTCCCGATCCCGATCCTGATCCCGAAACTTTTCAAATCCCGATCCCGATCCCGAGAAACTCCAAAGTCCGGGATCCCGATCCCGGAAAAATTAGTGGAAATTATTAAAAGTGAAAAAACGACGTTTTTGCATGCAATAATGTGAACGCAAACCCCCAGCGTTCATTGTATGCCACGTTTCTGGCATCCAACAGTGTTTTTAGACCTTTATGAACAACTGTGGATGCCAAAACATTGGCCAAAATCTCTATCCCAAGACCCCAATCCCGATCCCGAAAAAATGCCAATCCAGATCCCGATCCCGATCACGTGACCCCAATCCCGGCCAATCCTGATCCCGATTAGCATTGAAAAAAATCATCAATTTTTGGAAAATATAATTAAATATAATCTCAGAAAATCTCTCAAGAAAAAAATATAATTAAATCACTCTCAAAATACCTGGAAAAAATAAAAAAAAATATAAATATCAGAATTTGAGAGATTTTCTGATATTTTTAAAAATCTCAGAAAATCTCTCAAAAAGAAAATATAATTAAATCTCTCTGGAAAATTGTGGAAAAAATATAAATCTCAGAAAATCTTATTATTTTCTGAGATTTTCTGAGATTTTTTAAATATAAATCTCCCAGAGATTTTTTCAATGCTAATCCCGATCCCGAAATCTCAAAAAACCAATCCCAATCCCGATCCCGAAAAGTCAATCCCGTTTGAACCCTACTTGCGCGCAAAATTTAAAAAAAATTGCTTATGGAATTGCCTTCTTATAGTGCCATTCCTGGCTTACTTGAAGTCAGGCCCATGGAGGATAGAATATCGAAAATATCGAAAAAAATGGTCGATATTCAATATGGATATTCGATATTTTTTCAAAATTTTCGATATCGATATTCGATATGAAAAAATAGTCGATATCCGATATTCGATATTCGATACGATATATCGTCCCAACCCTAGCAACAAAAGTGTGGGTGGACAAAAAGCCTCCTCTTTCCTAAGGGTGAAAAGTCCCAACTATTCTGCACGGTAGTGTATTTGCCGGACAATAAACGTTTTGGGTACAAAAATGTAGAAAAATGTCTGAGGTATCTGAAAAGTATTGGCAAGCTTTGTCGTGCCAGCGTCAGACTTAAAAATGTTGTTTTGGATATTCAAAAATTGCGGACTTCAGAAATTTCGTAAATCCCGATAAACAGTATGGTAATTTATTCAATTTTTCGGTACAGTATGATACGGCATCGTATGATCGAATGGGGGGGGGGGGGGTTACACCCCCCAAACCGCCCAGCTATCTATCTATCCCGGAGGCCGCTCAGCTATCTATCTATCCCGAAGGCAAAATTTTGGGCTACTACCCCTTGAACCCCCCAAATCGGCCAGCTATCTACCTATCTGGCAGGGACGTATCCAGGATTTTTGAGCGGGGGGGGGGGCTGCTTGTTTACGGAGGCCGGCGAGGGGGGGGGGGCTCAGCCCCCCCCCCCCCTAAAATTTTAGCTACATAGTGGCGGAATGGCGCTGGCGCCATTAGTAGGCGCCACGCCATGGCGCCATTGGCGTTAACGCCAGCGCCATGGAACGCTGTATATGTATGTAAATATACATACAAAACAGAAATAAGCACCACATTGGGTGTATTTATAACGATTTGCAGCCACATGGAGCAAATCTGACGATAATACCATATGTTTGGTGAAGAATGCGCGCTTGCGCGCAAAATTTTTTACGCTGACGTTAAAAAAATCGCATTTTCCGGTCACTTTCTGGTCTCGCCCCGGGAGGGGGGGGGGCTGCAGCCCCCCCGCCCCCCCTGGATACGGCCCTGCTATCTGGAGCGATTTTTGCTAAACTATACCCCAATTTTTGCTCAAAATCGCTATTTTTCATATCGTTTTATAGATTTTCACTTCCAAAATCATGGCTCTGTTTCCTATTTGCCTATTTTCAGCTATATTTTCTTCTATATGCCCTTGTATACCCATTTTGAGCCATTTTACACCTACTTTTAGCGATTTTTCTCCATTTTCTTCCTTATATGCCCCGAAAAAGCCTATATATCGAACCACCACAACCCCCCCCCCAACCCCCCCCCCCCAACCCCACCACCCCCCCCCCAGAAAATTTTTCAGCTATCTATCCCTCCAGAGGAGCGATTTGCTATCTATACGACCACTCGGAGGGTCAAAATTCAAGATACCCCTGTGTAGTGATGTAAAAGCGCCATGGCGCTTTTGGCGCTTGGCGCCTTTTTGCCGTGCCGCCATTGGCGCTTGGCGCTATAATGCCGTGGCGCCATTGGCGCTTGGCGCCGAGACCTCCAAAAGCGCCATGGCGCTTTTGGCGCTTGGCACTATAATGCCGTGGCGCCATTGGCGCTTGGCGCTCACAGGTTAAAAAGCGCCAAAAAGCGCCATACCATCTGTGTAGGTTTTCGATAGGTGGCATCAAAAATGCCATCAAAATATGAGATGATTGTTTTTTGTTCCATCCAATTCTTCCATCACCTAACAATTATTGTGGTTCACACATCCAAATTTCATTGATATAAATATAAATAGCACAACTTCACTTGCTTCACTACTGAAACTTTCTGTATTCAGAAAAAAACTACCTACCGACCGTATTTCCTCGAAATACCCCCCGGGGGTGATTGTTTCAGAGTGAGAATTTTGAGAGAAAAACGTGAAAAATGCAACAATAACCACCATTTATAAGTTTTTACAGCCTTATATAAGGATATAGATGGTATAAACGATGTTCTAACGTAACACAGTAAGTGTTTTGAACATCTGTTATGCATTTCTCGGACCACAAATTCATAGTGCCGATTTTGAGGGGGGTATTTCGAGGAAATACGGTATATAGCATGCTGAATGTACACTTTACAATCTACCTAACTATCATCTCACATTTTTTGTCAGACAATCCGTTGAATAACACCCACTGAATAACTCCCCTTGTTGACCAATTGATAAAAATACCCCCTTGAATCATTCCCCCATCTGGGTATTTGATATGTACATTTATCCATCAATGATTTCAATTCCGATGAAGACAAATTTTTGCATGGATACCTTGTTTTTGTTGTCGTTGAACTATCAAATACCCGGATTACATGAGTTAGGAAATGCATTCATACAATGAATAACGTGCAAGTTCCGAGGGGAAAAAACTCCTCCTAGAATAACACCCTCTTGATTAACACCATCTTGATTACCTCCCTCAAAAACTTCTGACAAAGTAATTACTCCCTTAGGGTCTTTTTTGAGAATATACTATACGGTACTGTACTTGCATTCACTGCGAGTAAATGTTTTGCACAAATTTTCAGGCAGCTTCATTTGTAAAGTAGAGGAACAGCTTTGTGTATTTGGCATACAGTTCGATCCATATACAACGTACCATGTAACTTTACATATCGATGCACATGGTTAATTTAAAATCGACCAAGAAATTTTTGGCGCTGGCGCTATAGTCTTCTGACGCCATTGGCGCTTGGCGCTACGGTCTGGAACAGCGCCATGGCGCTTTTGGCGCTTGGCGCTAAAATCGTCTGGCGCCATTGGCGCTTGGCGCCGCAATGGTAAAAGCGCCATGGCGCTTTTGGCGCTTGGCGCCATAACTCTGGCGCTTTTTACATCACTACCCCTGTGATACGGTACAGTAAATTTTGATACCCTGGCACACATTGTACTGAAATCTGAAAGATCACATCTGCACAATGTACAAACCATTTTTTTTTTTATACTCCAGTGGCATGACACTTGGTGGAACTCTCTCTGCAAGTAAACTCTCTCTTTGCAGGCAGTAGCAACCTGCAAGTAATTACAACTGCTGGGCGAGTGCCCTCGACCTGAAAGTATGCAACACCGCTAGCATGGATAAAAATAGGTGATTTTGAGAAAATACAATCTCAGCTTAAATATAATCTAAGAAATATTATCGATTAAAGAAAATATCTCAAAAATTTTCAAAAATCGCTCCAGATAGCTAGATAGCAGGGAGGGGGGTTAGGAGATATTTAGTAGCCAAAAATTTTGCCTCCTGGATAGATATGTAGATAAATAGCAGGGGGAGGGGGTAGTAGCCAAAATTTTTGCCTCTTGGATAGATAGATAAATGCTGAGCGGCCTCCGGGATAGATATCTAGATAGCTGGGCGGTTTTTTGGGGGGGGTACCCCCAGCCCCCAAGGCCAACCTCCCTCTCCTATTGGAGACCCCTGGCAGGCCACTACTACTAGCATATACCTAGATACAGGTTCATGGCAATGTTTTTTTATCCTCACGTTGCAAGCGGGCCAACGATAATTACAGTTTGCAGATTCTGTTGAAATGTGAAAAATCTAGTTGTGAATAAGTCAGCGTAAAAAAGTTGCAAAAGCAATTACAGTTTAGATATTTTTACGAAAATCGCATGCATTAAACATAGTTGGCACATTTCCAGCGTGAATCAACCGCGCAAGGTGTAAAGTCACCGGACTGGAGTATATTTTGTGTTTTCCAGCACAATTAGTGATTGAAAAACGCCATTGGCGTATTTTATGGCGCTTTTCCTGACTACACCTTTTCCTGATATACTTACGTTCACTTGCCATAATTTTCTGAATTTATCGCATAATTTTATTCATCAAACTACGGTAACTTTCTATGCAAAGTATTCTGTCCGCCCATATTTATGTAGTGAACACATGTGACTCGTCACTTGTTTCAATTGACTGGATGTTAGACAGCGAAGTATGCGTTCTTTTGTCCATCCATTTCAAATTATTCATTTCTCGTGTATTCTACAGAATACGGTAAAGCGTCAGCAGAGCCCGGGGCCAATTAGTTTCATGATACAATGAATTTCTGAATAAAATGGCATAGGTTTTGATATAATTACGTTACTGATGTATAATTGAAAAATTGTCGTTCAAAAGTGCGATTTCTGGGCTTTTTCTCTCGACGTCAAAATTCAACCATCATGTTTGGGTTAGTATTAACTACACATCGGCTGAAAAACAGATCGGTAGGAGTGTTGTGTTTGTACAACTCTAGGTTCACGGGAACGTGGCTGGCCCATTATTTTCTCGCTACCGTAAACTTGCGATTACTGAGTCAATTACAAATAAGTTTTTACATGGTCGTTCGAACCGCATTGGTTATTTTCTGTGCGTTACTATAGTTTCACGACACCTTTTGTTTTCGCAAATCTAAGATTCTTCGACAGTTTTATTCGACGGTTTTCAGTTCGGCCCGACTCTGTGAGGGGCACAGCGCGCGTTTGTACACGCCTAGGCGGCGGCCCCACACGGGGGTGGTCGCGCGCGGGCCGCCGCACCGCTGCCGCTCAGTCGCCGCTGCAGCCAGCAGCGGCGGCAGTTGCGAATGGGCCCCGCGTCCGCCTATCCGCCCGCTGCGCCGCCCGTCGACTATACAGTGCAGAGTTTTGTTTCGTTCGAATTCAATCGGGAATTTTGCATTCGATGCAAGACGCGCAGCGAACGTGATGAGCAAAATTATCGGACAAATTCTGATCATCTTTGCTTTTTTTCGTCGTTTGTTTGCGCGCGTTATTTCGCAGCGCGCCCGCCCGGCGTAGGCTGGAGCGGGCTGCTCCGCGCAGCGTTTTGGATGCTATCCATCCCTTGCCAGTCGTTGCCCCCCTGCGCATGTCGTTCGTATGCGGCCGCACTGCCGGTACTTGGCTGGCATAACAGTTTGTGTCGGAATTTTTTTTCAAAGATTTTTCGTTATTTTTACCACCGAGGAGCTTTTCATTATATTAGGAACTTTTAATTATATTAGGAACTTTCCACTTTTACGTGCCTTCCATGTTTTTTCTTAGCAGCCTTTTCGTTTGTTTGAGCAACCGAATTTATTACTCTGTGCATTCATTTATGTCTTTCTATCTGTCGGTTTTGCCACTCGTGTACGTTGTTCGGTCGGGCAAGTACTTTGCGCGTGTTGTATGCATAGGGTAAGTGGGCCGTTGTTGGTAAATAGCGTTGGTAAGATAGCGTTCGTAGTAATCTTTAAAATGTGAATAAATATTTTCAAATTCATGGACAAGAATGCCAGTAAATAATTAAAAAATTCCCTGATTTTAATTTGCAGTGATGCCAATGTTCATTATTTTATACTTTGTTTTATTTACCGTATTTCTTCTAAATACCCCCCCCCCCCCTCGAAATACCCTCCCTCAAATCGGGCACTATGAATTTGTGGTCCGGGAAATGCATAACAGACGTTCAAAACACTTACTGTGTTACGTTAGAACATCGTTTATACCATCTACATCCTTATATAAGGCTGTAAAAACTTATAAATGGTGGTTATTGTTGCATTTTTCACGTTTTCTCTCTCAAAATTTTCACTCTGAAAAAATAAACCCCCGGGGGGTAATTCGAGGAAATACGGTAGTTTCATTATTTTCTCAGCAAAAATGTTGATACACTCAACATTTTCTTGCTAGTAAAAAACAGATTTAGGTATGCTTCCGTGTAAAATGCAAAATTCAAAGTGAAGAAGGCTTGCACTTCTTACAATTGCTCACGGTCTGTTCTGCTGGGCAAAACAGTAAGGACATGTTCACTATTAAAAAATAGATTGACTGCTTTACTGTAAGTATTGCAGAAGCCAGAAAGCTACAATAAAATACGGTGTTGGGCTTGAATCCGACTCTACCCGAGTTATACAGGCTCGACTGATGTTTAAGATGTGTCTAAAAACATGGTCCAAATGAAATTCTACAGAAATTTAATTTCATTATGCATTTAGATCAAGTTATGACTGTTTGCATTATTCTACAGTGCCATCAATGGGATATGTCATGTTATTGCCAATTTGCTGCTGTTTTACTATTTACATGATCATTTGAACATGAATTAAATATTTTAAGATGGCGGTGGATGTATTTACAACTACCTACAGGGGTCTCCAATGGGGGGGGGGGTTGGGGAAACCGCCCAGCTATCTATCTATCCCAGAGTCCGTTCAACTATCTATCTATCCCGGAGGCAAAATTTTGGACTACTACCCCCTAAACACCCCTCCCCCCAATCGCGCAGCTATCTACCTATCTGGAGCGATTTTTGAGAAACTACACCCCAATGTTTGCTCAAATCACTGTTTTTCATACCATTTTAAAGAGTTTCACCTCCAAAATCACTACTTCTCATTCCTATTTATCTATTTTCTGCTATTTTTAGTACTATCAGCTCTTGTTTACCAATTTTGAGCTATTTTACACCTACTTTTACCGATTTTTCTCCCTTTTATTACTTCTACACCCTGAATAAGCCTATATATAAAACCCCTGCAACCTCCCCCAAAACCACCAAAAATTTTTCTAGCTATCTATCTATCCTGGAGCCTGCTCAGCTATCTATCCAACCCCCCAGAGGGTCAAAATCTAGAAGACCCCTGACTACCTATCTGTGTATGACAATTTTTTTATCAAAATACTTTACCATGACCTCCCCCAGCCCCCAAATTGCTAATCTGTCTACCAATGTGGTGACACTAATGATTGCATTTACCCCAATTTTGACTCCCAAGTTACATTTTTGTAATACATTTTCCCTAGTGTTCATTTTCAAAGTTGATAATCTGAAATTGATAATTTCACTATTTTTATAAATATTTTTAGGAAAATGACAGAAAATGGTGAAAAATGTGTATAAATATGTATAGGTAGCTGGGTGATTTGAAGCAGAGCATAAATAGTGGGCAAAATTTTTCATTTCAGTATACAAGATTATCTCTCTAATATAAATATTTGGATACCCCCTTGCCTAACACGCACAGTATTGGAAACCCCTGACAGTAAGTCTGATGCTCCCCATTGATGTCATTCTGTTAACACATTGCTGAATCACATTTTCACTGTTTGAAACAGCAATTGATAAAAGTTCTGATGTCTAAATATGTGATTGCAAAAAATTGGTTAAACAGCGCATGGGTGTAATGGGCCATGCATTGAAAATGACCTAAATAGTTAAGGTTGTGGCTTTCAGTAAGATTTCAGCGTGTTGATTGGAAATCCACTCAATATTTAGCTTCGAGCCCTGTGGAGTAGCATTTGAAAACCGGCCAAATGTATTTAGATTGCATTGCATGCGAAAAGGTTTTTTTAACGTAGTAGCAGAAGATACCTACATTGATATTTTGATGATGTAAAGTTGGGGAAAAAGTTACATACAGTATTTATGTGCTGTCGTGTATTTATACGAACGTATACTGAATTGCCCCATTTTTGTATTTATGCGGTGCTGACAAAAATATACCGCATTTACGAGTCGCACATAAAGTGGTCGCTTTATGAATCCATACATGCGGGTTGCAGGTAGGTAAAGCGCATACAGTACTTTCCATTGTCAGTACTGTATACATGTATGTAAACATGTGTATGCGCCATAAAGATGGTGTGGCGGTCGGAGCTGAATTTCCACCCGCTGCCATTGAACAGCGGCCGCATTGCAGCTGGGCTTTTACTTGCTCATATACTGTAGCGCGCGCTAAATTGGACATTGGCGGCAAAGTACTTTTTCAATGCAAGTACTTTTATTTGTAATTCAGGGCAAAAAGAACTCCCCCATGGTTCATGACCGTCGCGATAGCACATTGAAAGTAGCGTTTTTCGCTCGCACGCGCGCCTAGCGGCGGCGGAAAAAGTAGACCTTGCCGCTGACAGCTGCCTATCGTTTTTGCGGTTATTACGGCGGCGCGGTGGAAACGGGTCAAAGCTTGAATGTTGAAAGCTTGAATGCGTCTGTGCCGGCCTCGAAGCGCGCGAGCTAGGGCTCGAACTCGACTCGACTCGACTCGACTCGACTCGTGACTCGAGGGTAAAACTGGGTACCGACTCGACTCGCCTGACTCGACCGGAAAAATATGGCCCTGACTCGAGACTCGAGGTTTTTGCCCGACTCGACTCGAAATTTTATCGAATTTCGAGTCAGGGTTCCCATTGAATAATGTCCACAAAAGTTCAATTTTGATATGCATTTTTGACATATTTTTTAAAAATTTTGCGCACTAGTGCGCATTTCCACACGATATGCATGATACATATATCATTGATCGGCTTGACATATGAATTGAATGATGTTAAAAGTAGTGATGTAAAAGCGCCATGGCGCTAGGTCAAAGCAAAAAGCGCCATGGCGCTTTTGGCGCCATTATGCTGTGGCGCTATTGGCGCTTGGCGCCATGCCTTTGTAAAGTGCCATGGCGCTTTTGGCGCTTGGCGCTATTTTCGCCTGGCGCCCGGAACAAAATGCCTGGCACTGGCGCTTGGCGCCATTGGCGCTTGGAGCTAGGTGTTGGAAAAGCGCCATGGCGCTTTTGGCGCTTGGCGCTAAGGTCCTGGCACTTTTCACATCACTAGGTAAAACTCAAGTTTCAATTGCCAATGGTGCAATGTTGTGGGGCCTATGAAGGGGCCAGTATAATGGCATGAATCCGTTTGTGTAGGTAAAATTTGTATGTGTGGTAAGTGGGCACCCAACATTCATTCACCATTACAGAGGCTAGAAGGTAAAAAACAAACCATTCAAAAATACTGGATAAATCCCCAGTTGTAGCTGATCATCTTCATATGAAAAGTGCCCCTGTGTTTTGTGAATATAAAACATACTTGTTTCTGACAAGGGAAATTGCTTTCCAATCATTGCCTGATATTGGCTTTTCATGTAATATAACAGGTTACAGATGGCATTTTTCAATGGTTATACAACAAAAAACAAACATTGTTTTTTATCATAAAAACCAGATCATTTAAAGATGTTGGATTTCCATTGCTAGGCTGGTCTTATTTTTGCAACTCTATTTGTGGAACATCAAGAAAGTGAACATGTAACCTATATTTTCGCTTTTTTTATAGTAAAATGAACTGTTGGCATTTAGACTTCATTAAGTTTGTGTGAAAACACTGGTAGTGAAACCAGTATCTGAAATTTATGCAAGTGTCATGCCAAAAAATTATGCATCCGACTCGACTCGAGACTCGAGATTTTTGCCTGACTCGACTCGAATTTTCACTGACTCGCCCGACTCGACTCACCGACTCGACCGGAAATTTTTTGGGGTTGCGACTCGAACTCGAGTTTGAAAAAAATCGAGTTTCGAGCCCTAGCGCGAGCGCCAGCCCTGAAAACGGGCGGGCGCGCCGCTTTGGGTTCGCGCCCTCGGCCCGCTATCGGTTGCTGGAAACGCGCCCGCCCGCCCGTTTCCCCATCCATCCATTTTAACTCGGTAATCCTGGGCACTGCCCTGCCAATTCAGTCGACCGAAACATCGGCATCGCAGTGAAACGGCGCATACCGACGACCCTGGGTGGCTGCAGTGGCAACGACTTCGCGCTGCCTAACATTCGACGCGGCAGGTGACGCTCGCATCGCTATGGAAGTGGCTCAAGTGCAGGATTGCAAGCCTGGCCTGGTGCAGGCGCACGGGCCGAGGCGCTCGCGTCGGCGCAGGCGCGCCGCCAGCGGACACGGCGGCAGGCAGGCGCGCACGGACGGGCTGTGCGTACAAACTGATGCGACGGCCGATGTGCAGGGTCCGCCCTCAAAGGATTTCGAGTCATCGGTTCGTTTTCGTGTCGATTTTGTAGGTATGTCGTATTTGCAGCGACTCTCACACGACTCTCATGACGTAAGCATCCCCTTGTGTCATCAGTGTGTCGCACTTTCCCGCCCATGTTCATTATTTTCGAATATTTTCGTAAAGCCGCCGAGAACACAATCGATAATTATACGCGAAAATTTTCGCCGTCTCACTTTTCGCAATTATTTCGATCGCGACCGTCATCCATCCAGTCTCTCAATCCAACCGCACAATTCCATTTACCTAAACACCATTCGATAGCTTGACACTCTCACCCACCTCGCGCAATATGGTGTCCATGCCGCTGCAGGACCAGAATGCGGAGCTGTGCTCGCCAGGCTCGAGCGTGCCCGAGCGCCGGTCGTCGGGCGCGGGCGGCGGCGGCGACAAGGCGGCCGGCGGCGCCAAACGCAAGAAGCGTCGCCGCCGCCAGAGGAAGTCCAACTTCAAGCCGTACTACAAGATGACGGCCGAGGAGAAGAAAGTCTACTTGGAGAAGGAAAAGCAGAGGGCTGAGAAGAAACAGGCTGTTATGTGAGTGGTTTATTTTTGAGACGTTTTTTTATCGGTTTCGTGCGCAGATGTCTTTTGTGCAGCTTGGAGGAGGTTTCGAACTGTTTGCGTCTGAGGGGCTGCACTCTGGATGTACACTCTGCTCATCGTGTGGATGGCCCAGTTATTTCGGCCTGACATCAAAATTGATCTGAAGACCCCGTTTACACGGATTTTTTGTGACAACTCGAAACCACCAAAAAGTTCAATAAGTTGAGTAAAATTGTTTCATAGTCATGGGATTACACTATAACTATACATTCTACCTAGGCGAATATGCATGTCAAATTTGAGTCGTGATTGCAGCTCATATGTTATAGACGTTTGAAAAAACTTTGCTGTTGTCGCCGACTGTCGGGAGACTGTCCGACAAACGCAAAATTTTTCAAACTTTTAAAACTTTTCAACTGCATGCACGATTCTGCAATTTGACATGCATATTCACCTAGGTAGAATGTATAGTTGACCACTTTTCCTCGTGAAAATGGAGCCTTTTTACTCAAGTTACTTAACTTTTTAGCATTGTCGAGTCGTCACAAAAAATCAGTGTAAGCGCGGCCTAATGAATTTAAATCCATTTTTGAGGCTTTTTAGGCTCACTTTGGGTGAGCACCAAACCTCACCAAACACCCATACGTACAAAATTCTGAACCAAGCTTTTTATTGTGGATTTGGCAGGGGTTTTGTAGATTTGGACTTCCGCCGGGGTTCATATCAGGGGTCTCGAATGGGCACCAAACCGCCCAGCTATCTATCTATCCCGAGGCCGCTCAGCTATCTATCTATCCCGAGGCCGCTCAGCTATCTATCTATCCCGGAGGCAAAATTTTGGGCTACTACCCCCCCAATCGCCCAGATATCTACCTATTTGCCTATATCCTATTTGACTATTTTCAGCTTTTTCTAGTACTATATGCTCTTGTATACCCATTTTCAGCTATTTTGCACCTACTTTTAGCAATTTTTCTCCATTTTAGCGATTTGGGGGGGAGGGGTTTTGGGGGTAGTAGCCCAAAATTTTGCCTCCGGGATAGATAGATAACTGAGCGGCCTTCGGGATAGATAGATAGCTGGGCGGTTTGGGGGGGAGGTAACCCCCCCCCCCCCATTCGAGACCCCTGATCCCTCCGGAGCGATTTGCAATCTATCCAACCACTCAGAGGGTCGAAATTCAAGATACCCCTGCGGGCAATGTATTTATAGACAAAGTCCGACAAAGACTAAGTCAGAAATTCCAAAAAAAACCACAGAGTAACTTATACAGAAATTTTGCCTTATACTCGATTTTAAAAATTTTTTTAAAAAATGTGTTGTTTTTCTGGTCAAATCCTCCACTTGTCTGAGCTTTTAGACTTTTACTGACATTTTGCAGCCACTGCGCCCGGGCAGAGTTTCTGTCCAGATAGATTGACAACACTGTCAATGCCCGAATCAGCCCGAAGCCCGAGCCCGAAATCAATCAAGTATACTCCGCGGACCGCATGCTTTGCGTTTTTCTGAACGAAAAACTCCATCATGACGTCATCATTTATAAATTAAGAATTGTTCCAAAAAACGATTTCAAGCACAAAACGTATATTAGTTGTACCTGACTCCGCCTTGTTTTTTTCAAAATATTTTTACTTGTGAAGGTAAAAAGACATAAGTAATTTAGAACGCATACTTGGCGGTCCGCCGAGTGTACCTTGAATTTTTTTGCAAAGTTATGACGGCGTTTTATGATAGTGGCTGGCCCCGGGCAAGGTAGTCACGTTGACCACAGCAACCCAAATGACCCATTGCAATTTGCAGTCTGCAACTTGGGTGACACTGACACATTGATACACTTCCGCAGCGCAGCTTGAATCCATGGGAGACGTGCTTCCCTGAACTATGGGCCGAATGGAAACTGAATGCGACTCGTCGCAAACCAGGTGTCAGCGCCTACTGTTGCAATAGTAATGGGTAAATGAAATGCATGAAAGAAATGCACCAAAGGTGGTCTGGTCATGAAGTGGTGCCACCACGATCTATTAAAGTGTGCATCTGAACCTAAATACATGATCAATCTTACCGCCTTATCCCCGCTCGCAGCCAGGCGCGCGGCGCGTCGATGGCGCCCTACAACACGACGCAATTCCTGATGGACGACCTGGACGCGCGGCGTGACGAGATGGACGAGGCGGCGGCCGTGGACGAGGCGGGCGCGCTCCTGTCGCAGGCGGCCCGCCGCAACCGCACCGTGTCCGAGACGCTGCAGCTGACCGCCAACCACCACAACAGCGACATCGGTACGCTGGGTGCTTTGGCACTGGCCAGTCCATTGCGCCCGTCTGCCCAGTGCAACGTGCCCGGCTGGCGCGCGCTGGTCAAATGCGCCTTGGACCACCATTTGGGCAGCATCTACTCTGTCCACCACTCAGGTTCGGAATCGGGCAGCTGGCAGTCGGCGCCGCACGCGCGCGGCCCCCACGGCGGCGCGGCGGGCGCCGGCCTGGCCGACTCGTCCGACTCGTTCGAGCGCGAGTTCGAGATGGAGTACGAGTCGGTCAACTCGCGCCGCTTGGAGAACATGACCAAGGAGGACCTTGTGCGCGAGCACATCCGGCTGGAGGACGAGCTGCAGGCGGCGCGACGCACGGCCGAGACGGTGCAGCGGGACAACGCCCGGCTGCGGTTGAGCTTGGCATTGAAGCGAGACGTGGACGGCCTGTCGCAGTGCCGCCGCCAGCAGCCGGCGGGCGGCAGGGCCGAGTCCCCGCCCAGGTCCGCATAGCCACGCGAGAGCGGTAGCGCTGCGCGCATATGCGGGTCCTCTGCCGGGTCTCTTGTCCAGTGATTGATATGCCTGTTACTCAGTCGCCCCACACTTAGAAGAGGTAGATTGAATGTCGCTTAGAGTTTTGCTATAGTCACTATTCGGATGGCTCATTTTTGGCTCCCAATTTGCAAGTGTACATACCGTATTACACGAATAACTAACTACCTGGAGTATTTTGTCAAAGTTTTGACGGACCTTATTAGCACTGTTTGGCGTCATTTGGTTTGTTTTTGCACGGTACATTGTAACAACCGGAAACCGGAGTCTCAAACTCGCTGTAATAGTAGTGGTATGTTATTCGAGGTAATACGGTAATTCACCGTAACGTATAAAACTCCGATAATTATGTAATTATTACTAGGTACCTAATATTTAAGTATGCTAATTTATTTCAATCCGAGTGCATTGTTTCATTATTTATCGCTTCAAATCAATGGCCATACACTAAATAATATTCCACCGAAATTTTGAAAAACTCCTCAATCTGCCTTGATGGGATGTCTGTGAAATACTGTGTTGGAGATATTAAAAATCACTTTTTCTGGCAAAATCAAGTGCATTCATAGCTGATTAGTTTTCTAAAAATTTAAAATTCCGGTAGAAAATTACTGTGTAGGCACAATGGGAAAAAGATTTTGCAATGTTTCAAGCGGACCAGAAAACGCGGAAGAAATCTCTCTCGAAAAGGGGTCGATTCCTCGAGTGGATAAGTACTTTTTACTTTTCCACTTCCGGAATAGATCTGGCTGCATATTTATTTTTGTCACAGCAGTAAAAGTTCCACGATTTCCTGGCTCACTTGACGCCGGTCAATGCTACCCACATTCTGCTGGCTAATTTTCTAGATATTTATCATCTGTCGGTTACGCACAAAAGCTGAATGTGGCGAGCAAAAAGTCACGGCTGTATATGTCCTTATTGAAGTTGTTTGATAATTTGTCCATAAACGCGCCTCGTTATGCAACCGCTGTACAGATGTACCAATTCCACATGCATGTACGTATTTGTATTTATTGCGTATGTGTCACTGAACTTCTCATCCGACGTAAATAACAAAATCAATGGCGATTGACTACTTTGTAATCTGCGCATGCGTCAGAACGCATTTTCCTGTATGCAGCATGATCTCGCCCAGCATAGGTGCCACACACACTGGATGTCAACTGTTTCTGTGTCAACTCGATTTTTGTCCAATTGAGGTAGCTGGACAATTTTCAGGTGCAGATGCGGCAAAGTCGAAGAGGAATTTATATTGCCATGCGCATTTGAACATAATTTTGCAGCCCATAAACTAAAAATTTATGAAATACCTGGACCATACATCTGAATGTCAACTGGGCCAATGGTTTTCCATAAATTTAACGTTTATGGGCTACGAAACTATGTTCAAAAATGCACATGGCAATATTAATTCCTATTCGACCTTGCTGCACGTGCACTTGAAAATTGTCCAGCGACCTAAATTGGACTAAAATCGAGTTGACACCGAAACAGTTGACATCCCGTGTGTGGCGTCATAGATACAAGGTGGCCACGCACACTAGCACACCATCAAAAGTTGGGGAACTCAAAAATCTGTTTTGCACTAATTTGAGTTTACCACAGTGAGTTATTTTTGGTAGCTGTCAGCATTATGTATTAGGTTGTCAACTAAGTAACATTAATTTTTGCAATCACTCATACGCAAAAAATCAAGGTTATTTAGTTGACAACCTAATAGTTTACAGATTCCTCATTGTGGTTGGTAAACTCAAATGTGTGCAAAATGGGGTTGAGTTTCCCATAATTTGGTGTTGTACCAGTGTGCGCAGCTCCATTGCATATCGCGTAAATATGCGGACTGTAACAAGCAACCGAGCATGCTAAATGCCATATGCATGCAAATTATTTATTATAGCTGTTCTCTCACTTAATCATCGGTTGGCTTGCCTATTCGGTAATGCCATGTTTTTCCATGCTACCATAATCAACTGATTCAACTACCGTTCATTTAGTGACCAGACCGCATACTTTGCATTGAATCCCACCACATTTCGATGTGTGCACGAAATTTTGCTTTTGTCCGATAGTTCAAGCAATGCCTAAAAAGCCATCGGCATTGGATGGAAGGTTGACATGGTAGATTTCAGTTTGAAGTTTGCGGTCGGCAGACATCCACGATCGATTTCCAACACTCTATAAACGCAACACGTAACTCTTTCAAATAGTAGAACAAAAACAACCACGGAACCCATAAATATTTGTGCGCAAAGTTCACCGATGCACCCAGCGACATAAGAGTCTGGCAGGGTGCCAAAAATCTATCATCACATCTTTTCCAGCGGCGTTATGCCAAGAATGTTGAACCCGCACTTCATCACGTCGCCGGTGGCCTCGCACAGCGCCAGCCGGTGCATGTGTATCATCTTGATTTTGTCTGCGATTTGGTCCTTCGATTAAAATGTCTAGAATAACAAATGAAGCGTCCACTTCTAGATCTCGATAACTACAAAATAAACATCTGGGATAGATCCGCACATATTGAACCATTTGCCGAACTTTTCAACCTCATGCCCCTTTTTGAAGTGTTACGTTTGACACTAGGACAGTATGGAAAAAACTTCAAAAAAAATTCCAGAAAGAAGTCGAACTTTTGTCGAAAAAATACCTAGTAATAAATTTTCTCAAGTGCATGACTTCTGAAAGTTGATAGGTAACTCCATAAATTGACCACAAAATAAATTTATCGGGGCCGGGAACAACAATTTTGTCGTGGGCGAGGAGTCGATAAGTCCACTTGTTTACTGGATTTCGTCATATGTCTGTCCAATTGTATTTTTATAGAAAGGCCACTGTTCCTTTGAGTTGAGATCAGAGACGAAAAATTTTACACTTTATTATACTCGGCGGACAGCACACCTAGTATGAAAACCTACCATAATTAAATGAATAAAATCTTGTGATTAATTTCGTAATTAATTATTCCATGATAAAAACGAAATATTATGATCAAAAACTGTATAATTTTGGTTCATTATTCAGATGGGTTATGGTAGGTTTTCATACTAAGTGTGATGTCCGCCGCGTATACCAACATTTGATACCTTAGGATGGACCGCTGGCAGAGAATTGAAGATAAAACCCCAAATGTAATTTTATTGAAATCAACTTTTTGGCGCTATCGACTTTTAGAAATAGAGGTCACAGATGTAAAAAGATGGCCATCGCGGGCGGGGAACAAATTTTTTTCGTCACCTTCCAATTCCCGTGCTAGATCGCACATTTTGTCTGAACAACTGCTTTTTACGATATATCTATACTCGGCAGACCGCAAAGTACGTGCAGAATCCTACCGTAATTAAATGAATAAAATCTTGCGATACATTTCGTAATAAATTTTTCCAAAGTAAAAACGAACTATTATGATGAAAAAACAAACATGTTTGGTTCATTATCAGATGGGTTATGGTCAGTGATACCATACTAAGTGATGTCCGCCGAGTATACTTGTGAATAATTGGAGCGGCGC
This sequence comes from Sphaerolaimus hirsutus, assembly GCA_964036195.1. Taxonomy (NCBI): domain Eukaryota; kingdom Metazoa; phylum Nematoda; class Chromadorea; order Monhysterida; family Sphaerolaimidae; genus Sphaerolaimus; species Sphaerolaimus hirsutus. The sequence goes on along the minus strand of OZ038450.1, from coordinate 8,235,262 downwards.
CCTTTGTGAGTTAACGGCTGTAGTTAATAAGTTACCCAACTCTCCCACACGCTGATGCAAAACGACTCAACAGCTGTGGACATTAAACACCCCTGGATATCAGCGGCGCATTCACTGCGTTCCCATAACGCTAGCCAAGCCAACCGATAGCCCCTTGCGAGAAACCACTTACCATTTTCCATCTCCACGCAATAACACTTGTTATAGAACTCTGAGAACACGCTTGCCAACTCGTACAGGTACTCTGACAGCATGTGCAAGTGCAAGTCTTTGACCACGGCGGCGAGAACGTCGTCCAGCCGCAGCAGCGCTTTGGCTAGCGCGCGCTCGGCTGCGTCTTGCAGCGGCACTTGGCCCGATGCGGCCGCCCACTGCAGCACGTCGTCGCGCGACACGTTCGCTTTGCGCTTGATCGACCTGGGTAAAGTACCGGCATTGTAAAGCATATTGGAGCTGCGCGTTTGCACCGTGACCGTGACCGTGACCGTGAAAACTGTAATTTAATTCAAATTCAAATAAATCAATACGGTTGAATGATTTAATTTAATCTAAATTTGAATATGTATCAATGGAAGTTTCAATTTGAAAACTAAACCATGTCGCCATTTCAGTTTTCACTGGAGTCACGGTGCAAACTAGTGTGCGTTGACACATTGCAGTAGATACACAGTGCTGCAATGACGCTTCCTGATTAAAAAACTTCACGCGGGGGAGGGGGGGGGGGGTTCCGTCAGCAACCCCCAACCGACCTGATTCTGACGTACATGTAGAGTAAGTATACAGCCGTGTTGCCCCGATCGTCCAACATCTACACACAACGACGACCACCATGTTTATGTTCAGATGATGGACAGTAACCAAATTAATTGGCAAACTTACGCGGTCGAAGGAGAACACGTAGTCGTGTATTCGGTTGTGCGACAAGTCGGCGTACTTGATGCAGCCGTAAGCTACCGCGTCCCGCGCCGCCGTGAGTTCTTCGGGCGTCAGTTCCTGCGCACGTAAAAGGGGTAGGATGTAGCGGCGGCAAGAAGTTTGGTAAAAGGCATGCGATGCATGCTTAGCTTATATTTAGGCGACGCATATTATATCAGCCGTGTTTCGATATACAGTGGCTATTCCATGCACATGCAACTGCTAGCAGACGAAGGCATTCGAACCCGACTTAAAATAGATGCCAATATGGAAAGTTTCGATCGGTGCATGGAAGTCGCAAATTGGGATAGCCAGGGTTCTTTTAACCGTTTTTAAAACGCAAGTAGTGCGTTTATAAAGGAACAGCACCTGGAATTCCCTGTCTAATTTCAGTTGAAGTCAATAACATTTGATGAGTAACATAAGATGGTATATTGATGATATAAGCAATGATAAAAACGGAGTCGATATAAAAATGGATTTTTTTAACCGATATGATCACTTTCAATGCTATCCCATGACTTCACAGCCATTGATTGGCATGTTGGTAAAAAAACCTTTTTTCCACCCAAGGTTGCAAATGCCAAATATGTAGAGTGGGTCAAGTTGTACAGTGAAGTAAAATTAACCTTATCTCTTCCCTTGTCAATCAGAGTGCCTTCGGCCCGCTTGACCCCTTCATTCAGCAGATCTTTGAGTCGCACGGTTTCACCAGATCGAGTTTTCAGTTTTTTCCTGAAGATATCATCATGAACATTGTAAAAATGACGAACAAAATGAAGTGAGCTGTTTGCGACATTCATTTTCATGGCACATTGATACAACATTTCAAATACCAGGTGCGACCGTCTAAAAACTTCAAGCAACGAAAAACATGGCCCATCCACGCACTTGTCCTCCCCCAACACCAATCCAAAGGGCACGTGCTCCACCCTGTGAGACTGATCACTGTACCACCCCATCTGCTTGGCGACAGCGAACACTTGATTCAAGTGCAGCGCCTGGCCCGCGTCGACCACGTACAGAACCCACTGGTTGCCGTCGTCGAGCACGCGGTGCCGCACGGCGGCCAGGGGGCAGTCCCAGACTCTGTAAAATGCCCTGTAAAATGTCAAATGGCATGCAAAGTGTGAAAAGTCATGTAAAATGCCCTGCGAAATGGCGAAATGGCCATTTTGCAGAGCATTTTTTACATGATTTTTGACACTTTGCATTACATTTAACATTTTACACGTCATTTTACAGGTTCTGGGAGTGGCACCAGGTCGGACGTGTCGTAGGTGTAGCCGCCGTCCGACTTAACGATGGTCAACGGGATGTCGATTTCGGGTGGGAAGACCAACTTGCGTCCGTCTTCGGTTTTGACTAGACCTGTTTGAGGGTGGTGTTGGTGTTTCGTTTTTGAAGATAGTTTTAATGAAATCACACAAGTTTTGAAGGCATCACAGAAAGGTAAGTGCCAGTCCCAAGCCCTGTAAAGTGTTACGTCAAATGGCATTACAAATTTCATAACAACTTGTCAATTGTCATGCAAAATATCAGGCAAAGTGTCAATTGTCATGCAAAGTGTCAGGCAAAGTGCCAATTGTCATGCAAAGTTCAGTAATAACATCCTTTCCTTTTGGTTTTTATTGACATTTGACATGACATTTGACACTTGATTTTACACGTTACAGGTGCCGGGAATGCAGTCAGGGCGAATTGTAACGTGAATAAACACACCCGCCGATTCTAATTCCTTCACGACATCACCCATCATGGACTGGTAGAACGACTCCCCTCGCTCTTTTACGCGCACGTCCAGACGCTCATAGATTTTCTCAAAATCTTGAAAGAGGGCGTACCCACGTTACAGCGGAAAAACAAAAGTGTGCCAAAAATGAATGGGCCACCTTGTCTAGACACGTCGCAAATGAGCTCCCAAGCTTTAGTAATTGTTGGTTCATACGCTTGCAACCGGACGACGCAATCGTATGCACGCTTTTTGAACTCTTCATCGCTATCGAACCGACCTTTCGATTCCTGCAAATATTTCACCAAAATATGCTCAACTTTGATCATTTGGAACCCAATTTAATGTCATTCGTATATGAACCGATGTCAACCACAATGTTAAAGCGATATCACTCAACAAATATCCAAATTGAACAGTGCCCGACGTAAGATCGTTCTCAACACAGCTGAGCAATTCACTGAGAAATACCGTCAACATCGGAAAGTGAGCGATCGTTGATAATTTCTTCTCTGGCTAACCTTATAAAAGGACACTAAATCCGTGATTGGCGGAGGTTTCTCAGAAAAATCAGGGTAGTTATCCATCAAATGAGCAATGAGCATGCCGAACGCTGTGCCCCAGTCGCCGATGTGGCTTATGCGCTGAACATCAAAGCCGCAGAACTCCAGTAAACGGCACAAACTGTCACCGATGATTGTGGACCTGGAAAATATTATGCAAAAATAGCTACTTAATTCAAATAATTTCTAATTCAGCTACAAATCTATTTACTTATTTCAAACACGGCATGAGCATAAGATCGGCACGAATTTGTTTACCTTTTTAAAAAAGCGCAACACTTAATTTTCCAAAAACTTCAACACACGTTCAACTTAGCCATGCCCTATACCTCAAACCATATGATTTTTAAAATAGTTGTTCTTTTTAAAAAGCCAGGTGACATAAAAAGTTTTTTATCCATGTAGGCACCATGAAAGCCAATCAAAACAACGAAAATAAACCACCTCAAATGTCCCACGTGCATCTCCTTGGCGATATTGGGCGACGACATGTCCACCAGGACTCGTTTGTGTTCCAGTCTCGGGGGCCGGACGCCCTTGAGCAGGATATCGGCGGTCATGCGGGACAGCTCGGCCACGCTCAGGTGGATGTTGATGAAGCCCGGCCCGGCGATTTCTGTCTTCAGGGTTGGGAAAAGAGCGTTTTGTGGATCGAGTTTCTTCGAAAATCTAAATGAGCATTGATTATTGTGTTTTTGATAATTAAATTATCAAATTATCCTATGAGAACTATTTTAACACTAATCGGAGAATGAATAGTGACAATGTACTTAGGGTTGGGACGATATATCGTATCGAATATCGAATATCGGATATCGACCATTTTTTCATATCGAATATCGAATATCGATATCGAAAATTTTGAAAAAATATCGAATATCGATATCGAATATCGACCATTTTTTCGATATTTTTCGATATTATGATATTGATTTTGACCTATTTTTGATCCCATAAAAATGGGTGAAGCCAACAAAAAGTGGACGCTGCAGCCATAACATGTGTATGCTTTTGAATGCACAAAGTAACAACTAACAACTGCACTAACAAAATACAAGCTATTAACAAAGGAGACTGCATCACAAGGAAACAATTTCACCAAAATGTGGCTGAGAAATTCTTTTTTAACAACAACATTTTAAAATGTAAAAAAACCAGACACCCCTAGTTACAAGTATAAAATGTAAATGTGTGCTGAATAATTTTTCACCTGATTTAATTGGATTCACCCTGTTCTGATTTCATCTTTTCATTTTGACTGTTGTGAGACCCATTTAAAAAGATGATCAACCATGTTTGTGACCAAATGGAAATACAATATGCTCCCTTGCATGAAAATATCGAAATATCGAAAATATCGAAATATCGATATCGAATATCGAGCATATTTTCATATCGAATATCGATATCGAATATCGAGGGTCAATATCGTATCGATATCGAATATCGAGTTTCAGAAAAAAATATCGAATATCGAATATCGATATCGAAAAGTCATATCGTCCCAACCCTAAATGTACTGATGGTCACATAACAAACAAAACTTTCAAAAATAATCTTGATGTTGACTGATTGCATGAACATAATGCATGGTGGATGACTTGTAACATTTGTGATTTTGTTCCAACGCAATTAAATATCCCTCGTTACAATAAAAGTCCACATGGAACACATACATAGTGGAATTTTGGTCGTGTTCAGTGTGAACGTGAAATGCCAGTTGACACACCTTTTCGATAAGATTGCAAACAGGCAGAGCCGAAACGATAGCTTCCGCCACGGCACGCGGATTTGTTTTGCTCCCTGCCTTCCCTACGGCCTGAAATAAATAAGAATGGTAAAAATTTACATGGAACGATTTCCAAGTAATAAAATGATTTTAAGATGAAAATAATTTCAAAATGTAGAGTGTCACAAATTTCCCGATAAGAACAATGTTGGAAATTTTTCTTGCTTTTCTGCCTCGCCACTTCACTAATCATTTGCAGTTTTTCTAGTCAAACGACACAAAAACCCCAATAGTTCACCTGCGCCAATGACATGGAGCTGTTGCATTGATAATCGCCAAACTGCGGCTTGCTAGATTCCACCACGTGCACATCAAAGTCATCGCCGACGACAGAACCGAATTTGGATTGGATCGCCGCACCAAAAACCCGCTTGAGCACATCAATTACGCTCGTGCCGTCGGCAGAAATGCTTTTTGAAGCACTTGGATTGCTGTCGTCGCATTTTGCTTGCTTGGGCGGACATCGTAGTTCAGTTTCAATTGCCTGTTATTTTTGTTATGGGCATGAAATTCGACGATACAGCAAGCATCATTATAAAGTAATTAACCGTCTCCAATATTTTGACACGGTAGCGCAGTCGATCATTCTCGCTCTGCAAAATAAAGTGTTATATAGGCAATATTATACTAAGCATTCAAGGAGACATTCACGCGCATTCTTCACCAGACATAAGGTATTATCATCGGATTTGCTCCATGTGGCCAAAAATCGTTATAAATACACTCAATGTTGTGTTTTTTGCTGTTTTGTATGTACATTTACATACATATACAGCATTCCATGGCGCTGACGCGAACACCAATTGCGCCATGGCGTAGCGCCTACTAATGGCGCCAGCGCCATGGCGCCATTCCGCCACTATGTAGCTTAAATTTGAGGGGGGGCTGAGCCCCCCCCCCCCTCGCCGGCCTCCGTAAACAAGCAGCCCCCCCCCCCGCTCAAAAATCCTGGATACGTCCCTGAAGGAGACTGCATCAGCTGATTGCAGTGGGTTGTTTTTCCAACACGCCCTTGAAACACTGGCCCTAACTACTATGAATTTCAGATGAATTCTGATTTCCGGTGTTTACAGGAGATCCTGAACTCTACTTGCAACTTGCCGTGAACACAACAGAAGCGCTAAAAGACACCACGTCCACAATACCTCAAATATGCAACTTTGTCAGAAATAACGGCCATGAAAGACCGCGCGTACCTTCAATTTAACATACTCGCTATCAGTCTGCGCCGCATCATCCGGCAGCTGGCCGCGTTCCAACGCAGTCAGCCGCTGCTCCAAAGCGGACATGTCGCTCATCTGCGGTTGGGAACGTCACTCGTTGGTCGATAAAAACAGAACTGGACTGGAACAGAACGTTGCGTAACATTGCAAAACTCACAACATTTCGAGTCAGTTCAGAAATTGTCGCGGCATTGACACCTACGGCAGCGTCAGGGGGAAAGACCATCGCGACTGACCGATAACCCGCCTATGCACCCCTCTGTGAACCTTCAGAGATTGAACGTATTTAGACTTGGCAGCTGGCCAAAACACCCATGTGGATACAACCGTTTGTACACATACATCAAGTACATGTGTCAACTTATGTGTGGGCGAACTCCGGTACCTTATGATAGCATTCTGCGGCTATTATTGGTGACGCGGACGAAAATCCCGCGTTTTGTTATCTCATTCTTATAATATCTGGTTGTATCCATCCGTATCCAATAGAAACTTGGACGTGGGCCAAGTCTAAATACGTTCAACGATCCTTATTTTTTTGTTGAATATCGGTGTTATATACAAATTACCTTGAAGCTTTGGATGCAGTAAATTTGATCACCTGCGATGTATACCTCCGGCAGATGAATACAGAAAATGTGCCGCTTACATCGCGTTTTTATTTTGTCCGAGTATGCGAACTGAATCATATCAACACCCAGGAAGAATTTCGTACACAACGTACAGGATAGGGTCATTGATGCAAAATTGGCCTACGTCCAAGTTACTCGTAGCGTATTGTACATGTATGAATTTTACCACCATTTCTGCCGAAATCGCCAAAAAATTTCCCAATTTCGCTAATTTTCACTATCATTATAGCTTTGTTCTGTATTTACGTTCTATTTTAGCTTTTTCTAGACCAATTTATTTATAGCTATTTCGAAATGGATGGCCTGTTGCCAATTTTTCACAAGGCACCTCTTCACGTATATACTTCCGAATTTACGTATAGACTACCTAAAGTTCGCAAAATAGAATTTTTGAAAGCGTTTCGCCCGCCATCCAGTCGTAGTCTGTGCACATCCATCAACATGGCCAAGAAAACGTCGCGCTGCTGCGGCCCAGCCGCTGGCGACCTTATCGTCATGACGCCCATCATCCAAGGCACGGACGAGAACGTGATTCGAGTGCAGCGCTACCAGCACGATGAACAAGTGCCGGGGGAAATACTGCACATTGCTGGCGGCCAGCACACTGGCATTGTGGTGCGACAGCACAAGCCTGAGGAGACTGGTGTGTTGGATTGTGGATTCTTTGTTGACCTCTAATTGGTTGTTGAGTGTCCTGTAAAGTTTCTCTCAAGTTCGGGAAGTTTGTAAAATGTCGTGTGCTGTGAAATTTTGTGCTTTCTCGGGAATTTTATATTTTGATCTGGACCTGCCCGACGTGTTATGCATTTATCTCGCATTTTTGTCACTGTATTTTACTTAGTGGTCATTGCAGACGACGACCCGACGCCAGTGTCTCACATGCAGCTGGACTTCTCCGTTTTCCTGGTCGATGCGAGCACTGGGGCGCACAAGGAGGTCTGTCTAACTTCTTTAAATTTATTTTGTTTAAATTCTAACTACTGAAGCTTTTACACTACAAATGCCTTAAAACCAATGAAAAAGCCACCAATGGTAATATGTATATGAAATTGCGAGCTTGCGAGCAGTAAAAATTGCAAAATACCCAGTGCATAAGTACTAAAAATTTAGGCTGAGGTTTAAAAAAAGTTTCGATGCCTGCGTTTTTAGAAAACCTCCCGAAAACACCGACCATCCCTTTCCTGGCCATATGTCCCTATCTTATATTTTATCATTTTATCAGGAGAGGCGAATGTTCCAATTTTGGTTCTACGACGAGTGCCCGGAGGGTGAGCGTCACGTTGCTGCATCTCAGTACTTCAAGGCATTGCTTACTTCGGTCAATCAAGGTAACTATTTTCTGCAACTACTTCTATAGATTGATGTCACTGATCGATCGGCCATAATTCCCTCCATCCCTACACAGACTACGTGGGCTTCATCAAGCACGTGCTCAAATTGCTCCAATCCGGCTACCCCATGATCCGTCGCCTAGACCTGGACATGCGGCTGGTGGGCGACGCGGACGCGCCTCCGCACGTGCCCGGCGCCGACTCGTCCAGCGAGATCGAGGCGGTCACCATGGCGCACGTGCAGGACATCCTAGAGCAGGCCTATCCGAAGTCGATCAGCGTGGTCGAGATCGCCGAGTGAGTTGGGTTTTGGTTGTTTTGACACGGATAGATTTTGACCCTCCGGAGGTTTGGATAGATAGCAAGTCGCTCCTCAGGATAGATAGATAAATAGATAGATGGCGGGAAAAATTTTCGTGTGGGGGTTTGCGCGGGTAATGTATATATGCTTTTTAAATGTGTAAAGGACTAAAAAGAGAGACAAATCGTTAAAAGTAAAGTGCAACAATAGCTGATAATGGGCAATAAAACACAAATCTGTAAAAATGTATGAAAATTAGCGATTTTTGACCAAAATTGGGTTATAATTTGTCAAAAATCGCTCCAGATAGGTAGATAGCTGGGGGGGGGGGCTTCGGGGATAGTAGCAAAAATTTGGCCTTCGGGATAGATAGATAGCTGAGCGGTCTCCGGGATAGATAGATAGCTGCGCGGTTTGGGGGGGGGTCACCCCCAACCCCCCATTGGAGACCCCTATACCGTGACGTGTTGAAGGCTTGTGCGCGAGTGGTGCGTCAGCAGAGTGGCATCCGCTACTGATTCAGTCGCGTTGGTGGCGTGTTATTTGCATAACTCACTGGCGCGATGGAATGCCATTTGTGGGTGTATTTTTAGTTTGTTTTTGTAGTTGCTTGTGATGGTTGGGTAAGATTGTGTGCCGAGGGAGTTATTATAAGGCAAGGGAAGAGGGGTGTTCTTAAAGTTTTGTCCTAGTTTGGTAAAGATACCCCACGGACCTCTTTGGTTTAAGTTGGTTTAGTACCATTTTCCATTTCCACTTTAGAAAAAGTTCGACGGCGCCATCGTTTACTGACGAATGCGTAATATGCACAATAACTATTCAGTACTTTGTTAACTGGTGTCTAGTGTGAATGTTTGTCGGCCTGACCTTAAAATGTTTGTTTTCACTCTGTCTGTACCCTGTTTTTGCCGCGCGATTAACGCGTCAAACCCGAAGTGTTGACGTTTCTGCTTGCAAGCCCGCTTCACTGCTCGTCTGTTGATTTTAAGATAATCCGCGCTGTATATTTCTGTTCGCGGTAAAACCGCAAGCAAGGGTGCATCTGGTTTCCATCCCAAGCCAACTGTGCGATTTTGCTTTCAGTTTTTAAATGCAAAAATAAAATTTCCTATAATTTTAAAGTTTTTATTCTACACTTTAGCCCACGAGCTTTCACTGAGCTTTTCCAGACGTCACAAACGTCTTAATTAACTGGCGTAATTAATGATTTATGTAGGAGGCAGGCCGTTGTCGCAAACTATTCCTGGAAGCTGCAGCGCCAAGACACGAATATATAGTTTCCATACATCACTGTTGCGCGGGGCTGTGTGCTCTAAAATAACACACCGCAAATGTTATAGCGGCGCACAATATTATAATGCAGCGTTGGCTGCACCGCTGCAGCCACACGGCCTGGAGCTTTCACTTTTTTATGCTAGTGAAAATGCGCTCTTGTCTTATCGGTGGCGTCGGGCCACGGGCGGCGTGCGGTAAATATTTCGCAAAGTATACGTGTTTGGGTGGGAAATAACATTACATACGCTCTGCTGAATTTGCCCTGTGCGCACTCAGCGCTGTGGCCCGACGGAAAACGGCTGTTTGATATCGCGTTTCTGTTAAACGAGAGGGGCTGTGGCGCGTACTAATTTAATCTAACTGCGTTTCTGTGAACTTGGGTACGGTCGTCTCGTTAAGCAGCATTTCATGTGGTATCTGGGAATAGGTCGCGCGGAATCCATTCAAATGCACTAAAACCGGGGGGCAACGTGTGGCCGCGTCCACAGTGCGCACTGGTTTCGGTTTACTGCGTGAACACGGCCCGCTTGTGTTTATGCATGTGCTCTGTGCATGTGCACCCGCGTGCGCACAATAAGCGTGTAGCGGAACGGGCGGCAATCATGCGCCGAGGGCCGCGGCTGCGTGACGTTTGGACTTTGCGGCGGCTTGTCGCTGTGTTGCAATGAGCGCCGCCGCTGTGGACAGACGGATAATTGCGTGCTTTGCCTTCGTTTGTCACTAAGACGAAGGCAATCGACTTGGCAGGGGGTGTGCTGGCTAGGTCTAATTTGATGTGATTGAGCGCATAAATTGCTGCTAAATATTCATATCCTAGAGCGAACAGAAAAGGGTCTGTGACAACAAATAAACCCACGATGACTGGAAACGACATTTAGGCGAAATCCAGGTGGAAAGTATACTCGGCGGACCGGAAAGTATGTGCCGAATCATACCACAATTTAATGAATTGTCTCGTGATTTGTGATTTACACTAGAAACAAAATTGTGATTAAAGAACAGTATAATTATTGGTTCATTATTCAGATGGGTTATGGTAAATAGGTTTCTATAATAAGTGTGATGTCCGTCGAGTATAACTAAAAGTTTTAGCTGCTGTCAAAAGTATCCCTTCTGGCCTTAGTTTTTTTACGAAGCAACATTGTCTATAGATAAATTTTCAGAAAGCACCATACATTCAGATTGTCAGTGAAAATTTGTCAATTGGCCGACATGCATAGCTTCATGCGTTCACGTAATCATTTTCATGCATGAAACTGGAATTTCACATAGAATTTGTAATACAGTTCCCAAACGGCCATTCACACGCGACTGGTCATTGTTATGTGACCTGGGTCAATTGCGTTGGGTTTTGCATTACTGAAAAAACGTGTGGCACCTTTTTAGACCCACTTTGTGTGGCTTTCGTTCTTACAGTCCACCACGCATGTATTTATTCACACGTGTGAATAAATGTATAAATGATACTATTCAGGGGTCTCCTAGGGGGGGGGGCTGGGGGGGGGCTGCCCCCCCCCAAATCGGCCAGCTATCTATCTATCCCGGAGGCCGCTCAGCTATCTATCTATCCCGAGGCAAATTTTTTGGCTACTACCCCCAAAGACCCCCCCCCAAATCGCTCAGCTATCTATCTATCTGGAGTGGTTTTTGAGAAATTTTGCCCCAATTTTCGCTCAAAATCACCAATTTTTGCACCTTTTTATAGTTTTTCACCTTCAAAATCGTGCTTTCCGGCTATATACATGGTTATATACCAGGGACGTATCCAGGATTTTTGAGCGGGGGGGGCTGCTTGTTTACGGAGGCCGGCGAGGGGGGGGGGCTCAGCCCCCCCCCCCCTAAAATTTTAGCTACATAGTGGCGGAATGGCGCCATGGCGCTGGCGCCATTAGTAGGCGCCACGCCATGGCGCCATTGGCATTGGCGTCAGCGCCATGGAATGCTGTATATGTATGTAAATATACATACAAAACAGCAAAAAAACACAACATTGAGTGTATTTATAATGATTTGTGGCCACATGAAACAAATCCGATGATAATACTTTATATCTGGTGAAGAATGCGCGCTTGCGCGCAAAATTTTTTATGCTGACGTTGAAAAAGTCGCATTTTCCGGTCACTTTTTAGTCTCGCCCCGGGAGGGGGGGGGGCTGCAGCCCCCCCCCCGCCCCCCCCCTGGATACGGCCCTGTTATATACCTATTTTTAGCCATTTTATACCTACTTTTGGCTACTTTTAACTGATTCTTAGCGATTTTTTCCCCTCTCTGCCTTCTTAACCTTGAAAAAGCCTATATATTGTGCCCCCGCCAGCCCCCCCCCAAGCCCCCCCCCCCAGCCCCCCCCCAGAAAATTTTTTCAGCTATCTATCCCTCCGGAGGAGCGATTTGCTATCTATCCAGCCCCCGCGAGGGCCAAAATCCTGGAGACCCCTGATACTATTGTGACGTCTATTCAGTGACTGGGGGTGTTCAAAGTACATATTTACATGAATCGATCGAATAATAAAACGTGTCATCTCAAGATATTCGAGCATGCATCGTTCAACAGCATAACGTCAATATTTGTGCTTTGCAGGTTGCTGCGGTGCACCGTGGAGGTCGTGGAAACGTTCCTGCAGCAGCTGATCACCGTTGGAATCGTGCGACGGCTGGACGCCACCGGCGAATGGATTCGCTGCGATGAAACTGAAGGTCGGGTTATTTTTGTGTTCGCTTGGTTTGACCAGCAGGTTTTTATCAGCTGCGTTTCTGCCGTCTGTTTTGCTGCTCAGCCTCTATGAAATTTCCTTATACACAAGAATATCGTATGTTTGGAGCACGTCAAACTGAAACTGCCATCGCGCAGACGCGGCGCAATCGCCGCGCGGCTCGACGGTCTCGTCCGACCACAACAAGAGCACCGGCGCCGAGTCGCCCACCTTCGACGGGCCCGCCGTCAACGGCACCGAGCCGTCGAGCGGGGGCAAGCCGCACTTGCCGCCCGGCGCCGTCGGCTACGCCAGCGTGGGCGGTCCGGTGAGGAGAAAAGACAAGAGCGACAAACCCACCGTTGCTATTATAACGGCGCTTTTCGTGGAAAAGATGGCTGTCGACGCTATGATGGAAGATAAGAGAATATTGCGCCGGTATCAGTCGAATAAAGCCGATGGTCAGTTGATTGGTTGATTCGGCTGACTGTGTATTCACCCTCAAGTCAATTCAAAACCAACCCCGTGCGCAGGTGAATCAAATATCTACACGGTGGGTCGGATCGGGGAGCACAGAGTCGTGCTTACGAAACTGTCTATGGTGGGGCATTCGCGCACGGCCATGACCGCCGCCGGCAGCATAACCACCAGATTGCTAGGTTTGTCGATGGAATTGCACTACTTCTAGCGTTGGGACGATCTTTCGTATTGAATATCGAAAAATATTTTGAAAAATATCGAATATCGACTTTTTTTCATATCTAATGTTGGTTATCGACCATTTTTGTCAATAGAATTTCCTATATCGACATTGAGGGTCCGTATCGATATCTGAAAGTCACATCATCCCAGGGGTCTCGAATGGGGGGGGGGCGTTACCCCCCCCCCCCCCGAAACCGCCCAGCTATCTATCTATCCCGGAGGCCGCTCAGCTTTCTATCTATCCCGGAGGCAAAATTTTGGGCTACTACACCCTAAACCCCCCCAAATCGGCCAGCTATCTACCTATCTGGAGCGATTTTTGCGAATACTGTGCCCCAATTTTCGCTCAAAATCGCTATTTCTCATACATTTTTATTGATTTTCACTGCCAAAATCATGGTTCTGGTTCCTACTTGCCTATTTTCAGCTATATTTAGTACTAAATGCTCTTGTATACCATTTTTCAGCTATTTTACACCTACTTTTAGCGATTTTTCTCCCTTTTCTTCCTTGTATGCCCCGAAAAAGCCTATATATCGAACCACCACAACCCCCCCAAACCCCACCCCAACCCCCCCCCCAAAAAAATTTTTTTAAGCTATCTATCCTTCCGGAGGAGCGATTTGCTATCTATCCAACCACTCGGGGGGTCAAAATTCAAGATACCCCTGCATCATCCCAATCCTTGCCGTGCACAGCTCATTGGCATTTATATTCACCTTCACTTGCCACTCGCAGGCACGTTCCAAGACATTGAGCACGTTTTGATAGTCGGTTGCGGCGGCGCGGTCGCACACCTCACCGATCCCGACAGGCACGTGCGTTTAGGCGATGTCGTTGTCAGCGCTGGAAGGGACGCCTATGTTTTCTGCGACAAACTGGAAGTCGATAGGATCACGGAGCAGGTTTGTTTTGTTTGTATTCCAGTTTGAATCAAGCGATTTTTTGGGCATTTGGTTGGGTTTGATCAGATGACCATTTTCTGTGTCAGGTGCGCGGCTTCATGGTGAAACGGTGGACGCAGCACGACCAGTCCATACCGAATGTGCTGCAGCAGCTGCAAGCGTGAGTATAAGGCGTTGAGCGAATTCTTGCTTTTACGAGTGCAAAATCAAATGAGCCGAATCATTACAAACTCTTGGAGAATGTAGTCAGCCATGACGAGACGTTTTACGACGCACGTACAGTCCCATGTACAGTACCGATAATCTACAGCACGGGTTGATCATGGTGCCGTCTCTCACCCTGTAAACTGTAAAGTAATGCGTCAAATGTCTATTGAAAAAAATATTTAACACTGAACTTGTATACATCTGACAAATGTGTATGGCATTTTACATGCCATCTGACACTTGTCTCTCTTTGTCGTCAATTGACCAGTATGTTCTTGCACCTGAAAATTTCCGAACATGTACATATATAAAAATACGTTGGTCATTTGATTGATAGAATGCCATCCACCGCAGCGAGAACGAAGGCAGCGACCCATTCTGGCATCCGTACTGCGCGCGCGTCGAAGAACAACTGAATCGCGACGTCAAGGGCACCAAGGAGTACACGTTCAGCCGGCCCGCAGAGGGCACCGACCAGCTGGGGATGAAGTTGGGCGACGGCAGCGTGCTCGTCCTGCCGCACCCCAACAAGGAGCGCGTCACGCCCAAGCTGCACATGGGCACCGTGGCCGGCGGCCGCGGCACCATCATCGCCGCCGCGCAGCGCAGCGGCGACTCTGCAAAACTCATGGTGCGCTTTGCTGATACTTTATTCGGGGATCGATATGTCCAATATAGGGCACTCTGATGGAAAATTCTGGTCTCGAAAAATATATATATCAAGGACGTATCCAGGGGGGGGGCGGGGGGGGCTGCAGCCCCCCCCCCTTCCCGGGGTGAGACCTAAGAAGTCCCGGAAAATGCAACTTTTCATACATATTTTTCGACGTTTCATAAAAATTTTGCGCGCAAGCGCGCAATTTCTTCCCCATGCATTGCATTTTCAGCGGATCGGTCCCTCTAAACCAATATCCTTGGAAATTAACTCATTTTTGCGACTTTCGCTGTATATGTATGCATATTTACATACATATAAAGCGGTTCCTGGCGCTGGCACCCACGCCAATAGCGCCATGGCGTGGTGCCTTTGTATGGCGCTAGCGCCAAAACGCCTTTCAATCCCTATATGGGGAAAAATTTTAGGGGGGGGGCTGAGCCCCCCCCGTTTGTCGGCCCCCGTAAACAAGCAGCCCCCCCCGCTCCAAAATCCTGGATACGTCCCTGATATATATGACAAATTAATTTTGAAAATTTCTCGCGAAAAATAGAAAAATATATCACCATTCCAGCGTACTGGCGCCTCGTCGTATTGTTTATTTTGGGACATTTACATGTCAATAATCACCTGGCAGGACCAATTCGCCGAGATGTACGGGTGCCGGGCGTTCGACGGCGACTTCGACAGCGTGGTCGAGTCGATCCACGGCAACCGGATCGACAGCTGGGCGCTGGTGCGCGGCGCGGCAGAGTACAACGGCGACGGGCTGCGCACCAAGGACTGGCAGGCGTACGCGGCGCTGCAGGCGGCCGCCGTCGCTAAGTGCGTCATCGAACGCCTGCCCGCGCCGCAGACGTAAATCACGCGCATCGCGTGTGGGGTTTCGAGCTTCGATTTTATTCGTTTTGGTTCGTTGTGTTGCGAAAAGGTTTTGAGTGTTTTTTGCACCTGTAGATGCGGTCTTTGATGGGATGCAGCTGGGGAAAAGTTATGTTTTGTTTTTTTACTTTATCTAAATGCAGCGAAAAAGGGGGCTTGCTAGCAGTTGAAAAGTTCCCCCTTCCCCAGTTGTATTTTCACATCGCCTTGCACAGTGTATTGTAACAATAATTGAAATCAACCTTTGATGAATCTGCCAGTTATATTTCACTGTGATTTTGTTGTTTTCACTGTTTTTAGCATAGACATCGGCTTTTGCTTTACTTAAGCTGCACCGCCCTTTGATGTTTGTTTTTGGTCAGTTTTAATTGTCCTAATGGCTATTTTCTATTATGGTGGCTTTATTCTACTGGTTGCTTCTCGGTTCAAATTTCTTTTTTTCTTTTTTTAGTAATGTTATTGCGTTGCCGATTCTGCTTTGCCTTGGTGACCTCTTACGAGATTTGTCTGCCATTTTTAATTTTTTCGAAATTGGCTTGAATAATGTTTCGTTTTTATTGGAGAAACAAAGCAATTTCATGGCAATTATTCCGAAAACAATAATTATTCAAATGTTTACGTCACAGTATTGGCACCATTTAAATACTGTGGCAATTGCAGCATTTTTAGCTATGTTTATTTTTTACCTCCGGCCGCCCGATTTTTTGGAATATTTTGGTGTCAATTTGCCTTTGGTTCAGTGCATCTATTTTATGGCAACAGCAACTGAGATAGTAAATAAATATTATACGGTTAAAGAAGTGTTCAGCGAGATAAAAATAGCTTATGTACACATATATAAGTAATAATCTGTATAATAGCTGTTTTTCGTCCGATTCATAATTGTTTAGGTAATGCGTTGCCACCACACACAAAGTTTACAGCCAAAATTTCCAGAGCTGACGAATCGGCTTTGAATAAATTTGAGTTCACCGGAATAATGAGTCCGTCAACTACTGTTGGCGGAGATCAAAAAAACATTTCCTACAAATTGAGCTTCGTTCAAAGGTGATTTATTGACTGCACACTAATTTACGGCCGAGCTCTCGAAAAGTGATGAAACTGTTTTAAACACATGGTTCAACCAGAATGAAACTTTCTCGATCTCCGTCAACTGCAGTTGACAAACCCCTTATTCCGGGTAATGCAATTAGTCCAAAGCTGGTTTTTATTCCCGAATTTTGGCCGTAAACTAGTGCGTGGGTGCATTTTTTGGAAATGTGTTCGCTTGTAACCTATTGTGTGTGGCCACATTGCGTTGCTCAGTGTGTAAATCAATTCAGAAGTGATGTTAAACATTGCTAAACTTTTCCTACGCTAAAAGTATCCTGCATTATCTCAAAAATTTTATTTGTACTGTTAACTGATTTACTGAGCTTGCGCAGGTCACTATTAGGTTCAATTTATAGGAATGTGCACCCAAACGAAACACTTGATTGTTTTTGTTATCATGTCGAAGCATCTGCTTGAATAAAGTTTATATGCACTAAATCACACCTGTATTTTCATTTCGGATCGATCCTGGATTCATTCCGTTGGGCTTACGAATAAACGCTGAAACTGTCGCGGATAATCTCGATGTCTGTTACTGGAAATGTTGAGATGTTTTAGTGTTGAATTCCCGCGCTTGGCACCCGTCTGCGCTCGGTGTGTACATCGATTCACTGATAAAGTTATTAAATCTACTAGGAAAAGCTCGTCGGTTTTGTAGTAGTTTTTTTGGTCAGGGATTTTTGGACGTTTTTTGGCTGCTCTGTGTAGACCACAGTTTTTGCACGTTTTGGCTGAACGTGAATCTGTCGTAGGGCAAGCGCGAAAGGTCCACGTGGCTAGTGATGTAAAAGCGCCATGGCGCTGGCGCTTGGCGCTAGCGCCAAAGCAAAAAGCGCCATGGCGCTTTTGGCGCTTGGCGCTTTTTTGCTGTGGCGCCATTGGCGCTGTGCTACCGAAAAGCGCCATGGCGCTTTTGGCGCTTGGCGCTATGTTGTCGCGGCGCCATTGGCGCTTGGCGCTAGTGTTTTATAAAGCGCCAAAAAAGCGCCAAGTAGTACAAAAAATAATCATTTTTCTTATGTAAAAAGACCTTGCCTGCATGAGTTACATAAGTAAATGTGTTACTGTAAGTGTGTTACAGGAAGAACAAACCCTCTACTTGCTTATTTTGTAAACCATGTCCATGCAATTGCAAATATATTCAAAACTTTTACCAAAGAATGGGCCTACACACACTAGTTTTCAACGAAATTTTATGTCAACTGGTTTTCATCCCAATTCAAGGCTTGATGACGAGCCGACGAACAGCATTCAAATGCATAGTGTTGCATTATATTGCAAATGAAGTTGTATTGTTGCTGTGGTATGAAGTACCGGCATGAAGTACCTTCCGTATTTCCTCGAAATACACCCAGGGGGTTTATTTTTTCAGGGTGCAAATTTTGAGGGGAGTTTCGGGGGGGGGCTTATTCGGGGGGAATTTTTATTAAGGGTCGTAGTAAAGTATTGTTTTTTGTACCCAAAACGTAATTATATGACTAAATAGGATATATTTTGTTCATATTATCATAGATCGTTCCGTAAACAAGGCCATGTATATCTGCTTTGTCAATTCGCAGCTATAAATGTATCATGTTCATTGGATACATGATCTACCAGACGGGGTGTATTTCGAGGGGGGGGGGGTTAATTGAAGGGGGTATTTCGAGGGAATATGGTATATGTGTATACAACACTGGATAGTGTTACTTGTCAGCAAGCTTTGAATTGGGATGGGAACCAGTTGACAAACAAATAGATAGAACTGCATTTGCATCGCTGCACTTTATGCAGCAAAATTTTTTTGCGCTGGCGCTATTGGCGCTTGGCGCCATCATCCCCTGGCGCCATTGGCGCTTGGCGCCATAGTCTAGAAAAGCGCCATGGCGCTTTTGGCGCTTGGCGCTATTTTGCTGTGGCGCTTTTGGCGCTTGGCGCTCGCATGCCAAAAGCGCCATGGCGCTTTTGGCGCTTGGCGCCAAAAGTCTGGCGCTTTTTACAACACTACACGTGGCACCGTAGTTTAATCGTATTCGTGTGTACTAGAAAAATACGTATGCTCGAGTACTGCGTAAATTCGTTTACTCCAAAGTATGCGAGTACAGAAAACTTATTTTAGGGGGCATTGCCCTTATCTCGAAAATCAAGAAACCTTGAAGAATCGCATATCATCTTCGCAAGAAATACTTGAAAAACGCATCGTTGATGTCTTCCAGAGTAAAAATTGAAAAACATACTCACTTTTTACTCTTTTTTTTGAGAAAAATAACATCTGTTACGTCTTCTGTCTGAAAAAAACTAGCTTTTACGTTTTCCCTAGAGAAAAAGTATTTTCGGTACTCAACTTTTACGCAGTGTAAAAGAAAAAATTACTTTACGTTTTCTTTACTCAGCGGTTAGTAAAAATAAATACTTTACATTTACTCTGAAGAAAGTTCAGTACTTTGGCACCACTCTGTAAAAACGCTGTGGCACTGCACTGTACAGCTAATTTGTGCCCAGCCAGAAAATTGGTGCAGGTCTGGAGTAAGAGTTCCCACCCCTATTCTTGTTTTTATGTCCACTTTATAAAATTCAGTAATACCGTATTTCCTCGAGATACCCCGCCCCCTCGAAATACCCCCCTCAAAATGGGCACTATGAATTTGAGGTCCGGGAAATGCATAACAGACGTTCAAAACACTTACTGTGTTACGTTAGAACGTCGTTTATACCATCTACATCCTTATATAAGGCTGTAAAAACTTATAAATGGTGGTTATTGGTGCATTTTTCACGTTTTTCTCTCAAAATTTTCACTCTGAAAAAATGAACCCCCAGGGGGTAATTCGAAAAAATAATGTAGTCATTTTTTATTTAATGGGTTTGCTCACGCGTGGATGTTTTACATTGGAAATAATTTTACGCTCCAGCTCGGGATTAAAAATTTCTGATAAATCGTATCGTACAAGATTTTTATTTGCCTGCGTAAATCCATTCACACATTGAGCTTGCGCATTACTCAACGTTTTCTCATATTTATCATTGTGCTTTTATCGGTCGTTCGTAGAGCCAATTGGACTCGAGTTGTCTACAATTTAACCTCGTGTAATCAGTGCCTGTGCAGTGCGTCAAGCGCGCTGGAGGTTATACGGCAGTAGTTTGAATTCCGATTTCACAAATAACGGCATTCCAGTTTTTTTCACTCTTTTGGGCAAAATTCTACTATGATTCGACGGAAATCTTTAGAATTTGAGATATGATTGATCGCAACTTTTGCTTTCGAAATAATTTTTGTTTGCCAAGGTTCACAATTCGAATTTGCGCAGTGTACTTCGAAATGCTCTCTAGATCAATTTCGCAATCCGACCTTTACATTCACGGTTCGCTACGGTGATCGAAACTTGTCAAAAAAGTTCATGCGTGTACTATGTACGTACCCGCGCCGAAATTCAACGCGTCCGTGCGCTGCGGGGATTATTATGCGGTCGATCTGCGCACTGCACTATTTGACATCGTTTCGCCGTTCTATTCAACCCCATTTCAGGGCACCTGTCAATTCAATACCCAACTCTGGCTGCCCCCGAAAAACCTCCATCCAAGATCCAATCCAATATCGAACTTGGTCGCGGCCGCCATGGCCCAGTTCATGTACACGGCGTACATGAACGCGTTGGTGCGGCGGCTGCACGAGCGCTTGGAGCCTACGGGCGGCGAGTTCAGCGGCGAGAGGGTGTGCGCCGAGCTGATGGGCATCTGCGAGTGCCTGTCCGAGAGGTTCCCCAATGCCAAGATGGTTGATAGGGAGAAAGTGGTCAAGGTCGGTTTTGTGGTTTGTTTTCGGGTGGCAGCTTCAGAGCCTGTAAAATGTCGTATGTCATGCGAAGTGTCGAAAGTCTTGTGAAATGCCCAGCAAAAAAGCGACTTGCGTGACATTTAACAGGGTCTGCGACTGCTCCCAGATCTGTGCTGCGTATCGAGCCTTCGCGGTATCTGATTGTCTGCTAGATTTGTGTGTTGGATGGACCGCTACTGGAGTTAGCGGAACCATTGGAGTTTAGTTATTTTGTAACGGCCTCTGGAAGCTCGGTAACTTATTTGAAGTAAATCAAACTTTTTGTTGTGTCACGCATTTTGCAAGGGATCGCGAAACACTCGTTGATTGATTCACTGATAAGTACTACTTCATTCGGGCACTACTGCTGCTAAACCAATCGATATGCCAGTTAAAAGTAATTACAGAAAGAGATTGCACGAGAAGTTTCTCTATCTCACTAAGCTTGCGCATAGTTATCTTTCAAAGCCATTTGATCACAATGTGCATGCTGTCCTGCAGCTCGGCCAGATGCTCCTGGACGAGCACATCCTGGCGAGCTCCGAGCCCAATGTGGTGCCGTTCGCCGACCGCGCCACTGCCATCTTCGAATTCGGCCCCGCTGTTATCCGTTGGTCAGTTGCTGGTGAATGAGCCGCCTTGGGTTGGAAAAACATTTGAAAAAATTCAAACGCCTTGATCCTTTATTTTAAAAAATATTGATTTTTTTAATTAAAATCTGATTTTTTTTTCAAAATTGTTCAAAATGAGGATAAAGAGAAAAAAATGTGTATGTTAAGTGTCAGGCAATGTATTGTTATTTTATGTCTATTAGTAATATTATGACTGGAGTCATGGGATAGCATTGTAAATCCAGTCCAGTGATTTCTTTCAAAAATATTCATTCTACTGTCGACTTATTACGTATATCTTTGCACTAATTTTGTTTTTTTATTTTTTTAAATCAGTTTCCACCCTGTGATTTTTTTATTAAAAAATCCGATTAAAAAAATCAGTTTAAAAAATCCCTAGTGGCACGACGCCAATGGTCGTCCGGTGCGCGCAGGTTGGGCGACGGCAACGAGAACACCCCGACGCCGGTGCGCTCGCGGCCACACTCGTCGCACGGCAGGCAGCCGCTCAGACCGGTCGTCTGCGTGACGGGCGGCGACAATCGGCGGTCGGGCAACGTCACCCGCTCGCACACGATCAGCACGCCCACCAGACCCGACCGCCTGCAGCCCGCCGCCGTGCCCGACAACTGGGTGCGTTGTTGCACTGGCTGGCGCTGTTCATTTGTTAGATGTTGTATGCTTGGCGGGCCGAAGAGTATGCGCAGAATCTTACCATAATTTAATGAATGGAATCCTGTGATTAATTATTCCATAGTTACAACGAAATGTTGAAAAAACTGTATGTTTTCGGTTCATTATTCAATTGGGTTATGGTAGTTTTCAATTTTGTGATGTCCGCTGAGTATACCTGTTATTCGCACGTTTTTTGCGTTGTCGCAGCTGCGCTCCCCGTCCGATAACGATTTGGCTGAAATTCGTCAAGGGGATCAAAGTTCGCCCAAAACGCCCATTCGAAATTGCGTAACTCGGGCTAAATCGTCTGTTGCTTTTTTACATTCTACATTTCAAGCTTGACTCGTATCTTCGTGAAACAACGGGCCGGGCGATAAAGAGTCCACACACTAGTTGACATCGAAATTCGTGTCAACTAAAATTTGTTTAATTGTGTGTTTTCAACGCATGTGATAGAGCATAGTAAATTTTTCTGTTGTGACACTTGATCATCATTGTTGTTGTTAAGTGTGATGCTGTTAAAAAATTCCATGTTATTTAGTTGACATTCAGCTAACACGAATTCACGATGTCCACTACGGCCCAAACTACGCAGGATATTATCGCCGCTGGTGTACAAAGCGACGCCGCGCGGCCGCGAATTGATGTACACGATAGAGTCGTGCAGTTCGTCCGACGCCGACGACACGCTGGTGAGCGTGGGCAGCGCGGCCGTCCACGCCGACCTGCCCACGCAGCAGGAGCTGGAGCGCAGATGCTGTTTGTGGGCACGGTTTTGGGCCAAATTAAAAACCCTCTGCCTGTGGTCAAAACCCGCTAGTCATGTATACCTGCCAGTCATGTATTTCAGTGGGGAGTGGCACGGCACGGCAGATTAGCGGCAGCAGGTTTACATGCGTATGTACATGCGCGGGCCGCAGTGTGCGTGCGTTACGCATTTGACTTATCATTTTTTCTTGAACAGTATCATCAAAAGATGCGAAAACTGCGGCCCGCGTTATGTACTCTTTTAATCATGTAAACCCGCTGCCGCTAATCCCGCACGCCATGCTAATCTCCCCTAAAATACATAACTGGCGGGTCTACATGGCTAGCGGCTTTACATAACTGCCAGGCTTACGTAAATTGAAATTGGGTTATTTTCACGGTGCGTTGTTACATACTTATCAACTGGCTTGTTAGCGTGAAAGAACAATCTTAGATCTTCTGATAATGAGAATGCATAGCTATCAATTGTCATGTGCGTATGTTGGTAATTTTTCACACATAAGAAGATGACCCGTTTGCATTGCGCACGCAGCCGACGAGATGATCTACGAGCAGGCCATGTCGCTCATGCTGTCCAGGATCGACCTGCCTGTCGTGGACGGGTTGCTCTACTCGAAGGCGTTCGAGGCCAAGCACGATAAATTGTTGAAGGCCGCTACGGTGTGTGCTATTTAATTCTGTGTAGCCGACGGGTATATTGTGTGACTGGCTACGATTAGGGTGGGCGAAAAGTCAATAATTTTCAAGCTCCGGATTTTGAAAATGAACTTATTTCCCCAAAAATCGCATCGAAGGGGGTATCCATCAAAAGTGATGCCATTGAACTTATGTCGGTTGTACTGTCGTGGTAATAGTCTTCTGTGGTAATATGATTACGGTAAAGTACCATGGAGCTGGGTTTTTGTGCCTTTGAAAAAGTTTCGTTGTCAACTGTGTTACAGTTTCTCATCAAAGATTTGCAAATTTTCAGGTGGTCAAATATTCATTTAGGTTCACATCGAATATTCCTTTTAAGAATAGTGAAGCGGTAGCAAAACATGCATAAAGTGCACGCTGCACGAGTAAATACGCTGTAAAAGTCATGAAAATGACCGCTCTGATCACAAAGCTTTCGCGTGAGCAAAAGTGCATGTGATAAATGAGTCGCAACTGAATGTGACGCCGTGTGCACACTGCAGGAAGGGCCTTGCCAAGCGCCCGCGTCTGCATTGAGCAACTTCCTGGCGCGCCTGGCGCTGCGTTCGCCCGCGCCGCAGTTGACGCGCAATCGGCGCCGCCGGCCGACCGATGCGCAGGTCGCCTCGCTGAAGGAGACCGCCAGTGGACACACTGAATTTGTGTTTGACGTCCCGCCCGAATGGTTGGTTAGGGATGTGTTTATCAGCATTCACAATTGAGGCGTCTACTTCTAAAAGTCGACTTTTTTTGTGGACTTGTCGACTTTTAGAATTAGAGGCCTCAATTGTTGGAACGATGTGTAGTATGTTTTTAATTTTAAAAAAACGTTTTTTTTATAATTAAAAGCGTTTTTTAAAATAAAAAAACGTTTTTTTAAAAAGCTCCCAGATATGGCCGTGGGTCAATATATATAAGGTATATCAGACAAGTGACAATACTCTGTGATGTTATATATGACCATATAATGGCCGTGGAGCCATGGGATAGCATTATAAGTGGTGATTTTTGTCAAAAATGTCCATTTTTTGTCGACATGTTCGTATATCGCCTTATAGTCGAATGTTCGTGACTTCAAGTGAAGTTTGGCACGGAATAGTGATCAAACAAGGTTATAAAAGGAGGTTGTCACTTTGGGAGTGATTTTACACACTGTGGAGGTACATGGAAGGAAGCACATTACCTGAATATTATATACTACAGCAACATATGACGGCTTATTTACCAATGTTAGCACATAGAAATGGATGCTTTGATACTAAAAATGCCACAAAACCAATGAAAAGAACCACCAATGTCAATTTGCGTGTGAAATTGCGCGCTTGCGCGCAAAAATTTTGCAAAATACCTAGTGCTTAGTACTAAAAATTTCGACCGATGTTTTTTTTTACGTTTCGGACCTTGTGTTTTTTTTTTAAACAACGTTTTAAAAAAAAATAAAACGTTTTAAAAAAACATCGGCCAACCCTAGTAGTGTAACCGTAGTGTCAAGTAACTGGTAATGCTCCGGACCACAAACATAGCAGTAGGAACTTCTGACACGTTAAATTCAACCCGGGGAGGGGTGCTGGGCAATTTTTATCCTTCATCAGTGGCACATTACTCGCGTTATGCGCAGGGACGACTTTCTAGTAGCGGCTGCGGAGTGCCAGTCGTCGACGGCCGATCGTCAAGAGTTGCTGCGCGACTGGGAGGCTAGCGGCGACGCGCGCAACAGCGCATACGAGGCGGTGCTGACCCGCTTCAAGCAGCTCACGCGCAACGGCGCCGACTCCATCGTGCCCGGCGACCACGTGCCCCTGATCGAGGCGGTGGCAGAGAAGTTCCAAGCGGCCAAGACAAGAGACCAGATGGCCAAGGTTTGAATAATTCCCCCCTCGAGTGATTCCCCGCTCGAGTGATTCCCCGCTCGAGTGATTCCCCGCTCGAGTGATTCCCCGCTCGAGTGAGTCCCCGCTCGAGTGATTCCCTCCTGTAAGACGAGTTAGGAAATAATAATTTCCGCTCGAATAACCGCCCTCCTTAAGTAGGGTTGGGGACCCGAACCGAACCGAACCGAGCACCATTTTGGAACCGAGAACCGAGCTTGAGAACCGAACCGGAACCGAGAACCGGCCCTTTTACCCGGAACCGAAATTTTTGAGTAATCTAAAGTTAAAAAAAATTTAAAGCGTTTTTTCAACACCTACATCAAACCTACACGTACAATCATTTTTTAAACAGCAGCTAAAAATCTTGGTGCCTGTTCACTCTGTGTTATTCTTGTACAGGAGCGTCTAATTTCACACACACGTTATCACTGGTGGTAGTTTTCACTGGTTTTGTTGCAGTTTTACTTAAAGTTGGCAAAACGTTTTTACGTTTGTACCCAAAAAATATGTGTACACGCATACTTCGTAAATACGTTTACGTTTCCTTCAGAAAAAATACCAGTACTCATTTATTTGTCTACTTTTTGAAAGTACGCGAGTACAGAAAACAAATACTTTTACGTTTACACTTTAAAAAAATACCAGTATTATAAGAACTCTGATTTCTGCATTCTACCATGAAATAATAAGCTGTGATATGCTACTGTAGTATGAAATATCCAACCAATGTATTATACTCACACAAGTATAATTAGGTACCGCAAATCCTCGAATAAGACCCCCCTCAAATAACTCCCCCTTGAATAAATCCCCGTTGGCGATGCGAGGAAAAAATAACTCCCCCCTTCAATAACTCCCCCCTCTTGAATAACTCCCCCTGTTGGATGACAACGATACAATACATGATCACAAAAGCATTAATACAAGGCCTACAGCAGCAACAGCAGATACATGATGTGTATGCAGTGTATACACACTTTGTTGTTGTTGGACAGTGAAATACACGAATTACATGAGTTTACATATTACATCCATGCAATGAATTAAGTCCAAGGTTGCTGAGGAAAAATTAACCCCTCCTCGAATAACTCCCCCCTCCAAAACGGCTGAAGAAACAATAACTCCCCTGGGGTCTTATTCGAGGATTTAGGATATATTGTTTTTCTGTGTTTCAGCTGATTATTACCCGATACCCGGGTTTTTTTTTACCCGGAACCGATATTTTGATCATTTGAGAACCGAACCGGAACCGAGCTTAAGAACCGAACCGAGAACCGGAACCGAAAATTTTCAGGAACCGATATCCGAACCGAAATCTTTTGGAACCGAGAACCGGAACCGAAAATTTTGAAAATCCCAACCCTACCCTTAAAAGATTTGATCAATTTCCTGTGCCCAATTTTAACAAAAACGGTACGATATTGTGGTAATATCTAGGGTTCAAACGATATGACTTTTCGATATCGATATTCGATATTTTTTCAAAATTTTCGATATCGATATTCGATATTTTTTTCTGAAACTCGATATTCGATATTCGATATCGATACGATATGGAACCTCGATATCGATATTCGATATTGAAAAATGGTCGATATTCGATATTTCGATATTTTCGATATTCGATAGTGCGATATGCTTTTGGTATAGCAAGGCATATTTCAAGTGGCATATTGTATTTTCATGTGGTTGCACACATGTTTAATCATCTCTTTACTGAAATTTGAATGGTGCGAGTGATTTTAACAAGCTTTACATCACTCAATGGTAGAAAATAGAAGAAAAACATGATGAATCAAAGTGTATCAGACAAATAACAATTGGTAGATATTACAGTTCATCCTAACCTAATTGCTTAAGGGCATGTTGCAAAAAAAAGTATATCAGCGTTTTCTGGCTTCAGATTTAGCACTCCAACAACAATGACATTATAAATACTGTACTTTTACTCATCAAATACAATACTATAAGCACATCAGATCAACCATAAACATCTCAAAATGAAAATGAAAAGTAAATTTGGGGACACAATACAGGTTCGATATATCGAAAAAATGGTCGATATTCGATATCGATATTCGATATTTTTTCAAAATTTTCGATATCGATATTCGATATTTTTTCAAAATTTTCGATATCGATATTCGATATTCGATATTAAAAAATGGTCGATATTCGATACGATATATCGTTTGAACCCTAGTAATATCGTGTATTTGTGAAATGAGTTGATAGAAACTTCGAGTCATGTGAAACACTCCAATTCAGTTCTCCAATTTTTAATACCCCTAATAATAAATAAAAAAATTAAATAGCGCTCAAATCAATGTTTCTTTTTGTTCTTGCATTTCAAACCACAAATAACGGGGGAAAATTCGAAAGCACTTTCGAATTTTCAAATGTTTTCTTTAATAAAGAACGATCAAAAAATTTCTCCCACAAAATTTTTTTATTTTTTTATTCCAGTGGTGGAACAAAAATTCTAAATTCCAGAAGTTTGAAAACGTTATTAAAAAAACATGCACACAGGCGGCAGAGACTTGCAGTCTGCTCGGCGCGCTGCTACCCGAGTGCCGCAGACGACTGTGGACGTGCCTGTTGCGTTTCTTGGCCGCTGTTTTCTCGTCCGCCGGCAACAAAGTCGACAATCTTCTCATGGTTGGGCTTATCACCGCATTACCTTTGTCTACATCAGAACGACTTCCATCAATCCGCAGGCTTTTCGACCATTTCTGCTGCCGGCCAAACCAAAACAGCCGGGCGACGACTTGTTCGTGTTCGCCGTGCAGCACAGCGACAAAGCGACCGCGTGGCCGGTTCGATTGCGTCGACGCGTCGCCACCGCTCTCCAGGCGGCGGTCGAGTTCAAGGAAGCCCCCGATTTGGGTAGGTTTTGCAGCTAGCGTTCCGAATATGGTGGTTTTCTGAGAAGTATACTATATAAATATACCGTATTTCCTCGAATTAAACCCGCCTCGAATTGACCCCCCTTGAAATACCCCCACCCAAACAGACAATTTACATGACAAAACTGCAGTTGATGATCCGTGTGAAGCAGAACACATGTAAAAAACAATGAATCGGTTATATTGGAACACGTTATACCGCGTCTTTTTACTCTCATTTACTGTTATATATTTATATGTCTATAGACCAGGGGTCTCCTAGGGGGGGCTGCCCCCCCCAAATCGGCCAGCTATCTATCTATCCCGAGGCAAAATTTTTGGCTACTACCCCCAAAGACCACCCCCCCCCCCCAAATCGCTCAGTTAAATATCTATCTATCTGTAGTGGTTTTTGAGAAATTTTGCCCCAAGTTTCGCTCAAAATCACTTATTTTCGCACCTTTTTACAGTTTTTCACCCTCAAAATCATGCTTTCCGGCTATATAAATACATGGTTATATACCTATTTTTAGCCATTTTAAACCTACCTTTGGCTACTTTCACTGATTATTAGCGATTTTTTCCCCTTTCTGCCTTCTTAACCTTGAAAAAGCGTATATATTGTGCCCCCGCCAGACTCCCCCAAAAATTTTTTCAGCTATCTATCCCTCCGGAGGAGCGATTTGCTATTTATCTATCCAGCCCCCGCGAGGGCCAGAATCTTGGAGACCCCTGCTATAGACGCTTATACATGTCTGTCACTATTGAATTTTGCCTGGGGTATTTCGCGGAAAAACGGTCATCTCATAAAATCCTTCACAAAATAAAATATAATTAAAACGCTCTGAAAAACCCAGAGAAATTTATATCATTTCTTCTCATAAAATGAATATAATTAAGTTTCCCCGGAAAACCTGGCGAAAAAAATAAAATATTTTTACTGTTTTATTTTATTTTTCAAAATATAAATCTCCCGAAATTTTTGGAAAGCCAATTGCAGTTTGCTGCTACATTTCATTTCAACCATATCGCCGCTTGAATAGGTAGCTGTTTCTTGTTTATATGAATGGAATGTTCTCGAGTTGCAAATTGCAGTGTTTGATTACAAATTGTCTGCCATGGGGCTGTCCCAGACCCTGTAAAGTAAAGTGTCAAACTTCATGTAAAATGTCAATCCAAACAAAATATAAAGTTTAATACTGAAAAATTACGAAACTTTACATGACAATTGACACTTTACTTACACTTTGCGCGGTCTGTGATTGGCACCAGTGCACTCTTGACCTGGGTGCATAAGGGCTTGGTGCCTGGTAGTTTTTTTTCATTTTGTGCTATTGCTGGTTTTCCCGAGTGTGCTGCATACACTAAAGCGGTTCAGTGATAATGTTATTTGCATAAAATACATAAAAGCTAGCACAGGTACTTTTTGGAAGGAAACGCACTTAATAAATGTTGGTAATATATGGTTGCATCGTGTATTTACAGTTTGAGCCATGGAAACAATACAAAAACTTCTCTACATTCGCAGACGAGGTGTTCGTGGAGCGGATCGCGCCCGCCGACTACAACTCGGTGACGTACGAGGCGACCGAGGCGGCGCTGGTGCACATGCTCGACGTGCAGATGGCCTCCTGCCGCTCGCTCGACGACAAGCTCAGTCTGCTGCGCGGCATGGAGAGCGCCCATCCTGAAGTGATCACCAAAAACAGAGGCAGGTGGCTCTTGTGATACATACACGTTGTGCAGTATTCTCATGTTTGTAGCCTTTTCGACTGGCTGTTATTCTTTTTTTTTCACTGTATGTTCGTGATTGAGTTTTGGCTTCTCATGGGGATTTAACGTGGTAGATTTTGTAGTCTGTACAGCATTGAATTTGTGCGGGTGTGGTGGCTACCTGTGATATCATGCACTTAACTTGGTTGCGTATAAATAAGTCACTTGTGTTTTTTTAATAATTTTTTGGTTAATAGTAATTCACCTTTCTTTTGTCGCATTGCTGTTTTATGACATTGCTCCAATTAAACGAAACTGCTTTTATTATCGGTTGTAAGCGTATTGCTGTCCAATGTGGAATGAACCAACACTGGCAAATGCCACCATGCCTGATCGATAAATCGTTGTTTGTTTAAATTTTATATTCATTCAAAAACTGGACAGACGAATCGGTATTTTACATTGAATGGTACCATATTTTGATGAATAGGGTCACGTGAGAAACTGCACCAAAGTACAATACGATGTGATAAAAATTTGCTTGTCCTTTTATGGTAGATTTAATTGTAAGTTGATATTCAAAATTCATATTCAGAGCGACATCATTACTTTTGCAGGAGAACCATGAGGGTGGCAGCGAACCTGGGTTTTCTTTTCACTGATCACGGCGGCGTGCTGGCCCGGTGCGTTTTTCGCTCGTGTACTCCGCCGACCGCATGTTCTGCATTTTTCTCAAGGGAACGCTACTTACTCAAGGGAGACTTACGTATGTATGTCGGCTGTACTCCACTCCGTTTTTTGATATAAAACATTTTGTGTGACATAAGTAATTTTGAACACATGCTATGCGGTCCGTTGGGTATATTTAGCCCCTATTCCTCTTTCGCCATATCCCTGTGCAGTTACGGCGCCGCCGCGACGTTGGGCTTCGACCTGGTCGAGTGCCCGAATCCATACGAATGCAACGCTGATGAACTTGCCGCCGAAGCGGCGCGCCGAGGCGTCGCCCACGCGCTCATCAACTCTCCAATGGGCGACGTAGAATTCGGCGGCTTCGGGCTGGCGTGCGTGCCGCGCGCCGCCGCCGCCTTTAAGGAAAGTGTCGCCGCGGCTGCCAAGTATGCGCGGGTGCTCAGGTGCCCCAGGTTAATTGGCGGCGGAAATGCCGCGCACGCGTGTTTTCCGGTTGGAGGTTTGCCCCATTTAGCTGGGGTTTAAACGGGATCCCGAAATGAAAAAAAATTTCCGGGATTCGGCGGTCCCGATACCGAAACGCCAATCCCCGATCTATAAATCTGAATATACCGGCCTCGATCACGAAAATTTAGAGCAAAAGATAAAAAGTGGAAGAAACGACTTTGCACTGAGAAATGTGAACCAGTATAGTCCAACGATGGGTAAGTTCTCCAGAAAAAAACACTTTCTGTGTTTTGAGTTTTTTTCATGAAAAAAAAACTTGAGTAACTCTGTTTTCATGAAAACTCGAGTTTTTTCATAAAATGCAAGTTTTTACTCAAATACAGTGGTTAAATGCAAAAACAGTGGTGTTCTCATTACAAATTTGTTTATGCATGTTCAGGGACCCTGTAAAATGCGCTGAACAATGTAAACAGTCATGCAAAATAAAGGTTTGAACATTTTGTATTTTTGATGACATTTTACACTACTGATTTAACTTGACTAACTCATCTTTTGACCCACTAAAGTTGTAAAAAATACCTTACAAGTGACCAGGTTATGCTTTTTGCAGCTTTGGGGGTAGCTTTCAACTCTGTGGAGTGAGCTGGTGGGTGCAAGTCCATCAGTCAGTGACAATAACAATTCCAATCATTGTCATAATGACCAGGTGCCATTTTGTTAGTTAGGTTGTATTTTGTTACTTGTTATTAAATTTGGACCCTTTGTTATCTGTTAATATGCACTTGTGCACATTTCTCATTTTGTTCAGTTAAACACAGTACAGTATTCCTCCAATCCAATGAAAAAACTCAAAAAACTTTTCTGTGTTTCCGTTTTTCTGTGTTTCTGTGTGCTCCAATAAAAAACTCATTTGAGTTTTTCAAAATTTTTGAGTTTCCGTGTTTCTGTGTAAAACAAAAACACAGAAACTCAATGAGTTTCTGTGTTCAATTTCTGTGTTTTTTCCATCGTTGGTATAGTCAGTATGCCTTTTACTGCCACTTCTCTCGAATTCCAAATGTGTTTTTAGACATTTTTATGAAGAAGTAGAGAAAAATCCTCACAACTTTGGCCAAAATCCCGATCGCGTGATAATCCCGATCCCGAAAACGCAAACAAAACAATCCCGATCCCGAAAACTCAAAATACCAATCCCGAAAAGTCAATCCCGTTGAACCCTACCCTACATCTGCTCAGGGTTCACGTGATGGCTGGCATACGGCCGGAGGGCGCACTGGTGTCTGCTATGGATCAAACTTATCGAGACAATGTCGCATTTGCGGCCGATCTCCTTGCTGAGGTTGTTTGATTTCACTTCGTGTCAGTTAATGAATTGCATGCGTAGTCAGATAATTTATGTGAGTTTGCGGCTTTCAGCATGGCATCACCTGTTTGATTGAACCTATCAATAGTGTGTCTGTGCCGGGCTATTTTCTGAACGACTATGGTCAAGGTGATTTTTTCCCCGTAACTTTTGTATTTGTTTGCAAAATGGCTACAGATTTCATCCGCAGCGCTTTCGATAATTGAGCAGCTGAATCGACCAAATTTGAAATTGCAATTAGTTCGTTAATTTTATGATTTTTGTTGGTTGGTTCACGCATGCATAATAAATGGTGCAGGATGTCTTCCATGCGCAAATGATTTGTGGGCAGCTGACCAGTTTACTCGACAAGTGCTGGCCACATTTAGGTATATTTTTATTCTGCCTACTTTCTCAGTAGTACTTCAATAACCCCCCCCCCCCTGCCAGGACACGTTCAGGTGGCCCAGGCGCCGCACAGACACGAGCCCGACTCCAAAGGCGAGATCGACTATGGCTATATCTTCGAACTGCTCAAGCAGCGAGGGTATGACGGTGTGATCGGCGCTGAGTATAAACCGGCGGCGGGCATCACAGCGGCCGCGTCCTTCCATTGGTGTCAATCCCATACCCTGTAAAGTGTCAAATGTCATGCAAAGTGTCAAAAGTCATGGAAAATGCCCTGCAAAATGGCAACTCTGTTCACTTTGCATGACATTTGACATTTTACAGGGTTTGGGACTGCCCCCTGGTGTCAAAAATACGGTGTCGCGATGCACGAGTGATTGCCCCCGCGCCGCGCAATGTACTGATTATGTTGCTTGAAATAACACTATCGACCGCGGAGTGTCTACCTATTTAGATTGTGTATTTTATTGCGTTTTTTGTCACGCCGTTCAGATGCACGCCAGAAAAATATCTGTCAGTGTGCCGAAAAGTTTGATTTGCTAACATCGATTTTGTCATTTAGGTATATTCAGTTTCGTTGTTGTCGCTTCACTGACTTTTATCTAGAGTATTATTCAGGGGGGGGTGGGCTGCACCCCCCCCCTTCCCGGGTGAGACCGAAAAAACTCCGGGAAAATGCAAATTTTTGTACCAAATTTCAATGTTTCGTGTAAAAATATTGCGCGCGAGCGCGCATTTTCACATCACACGTGGGTATTATCAGCACATTGATCCCTGTACTCTAAATTTCGCGCAAAATACACAAATTTTCTGCCTGTCGCTGAGTATGTGTGTATATTTACATACATATACGGCGGCTATTGGCGCTAGCGCCAACGCCAATGGCGCCATGGCGTGGCGCCTACAATGGCTCCATTCCATCAGTCTGTAGTGAAAATTTTAGGGGGGGGGGCTGAGCCCCCCCCCCCGTTCGCGGGGCTCCGTTAACAAACAGCCTACCCCCGCTCCAAAATCCTGGATACGTCCCTGTTCATGGGGAATAGTTGATCTGGGAAAACTTTAACCCTTCCTGCAATCTGCAATACACTGTGGATTCAATTTTTTACATTTGATATTCGATTTTCAAGGCAAATCAGGGGTCTCCAAGAGTGCGGTCGTGGGAGGGGCTACCCCCCCCCCCAGCAAATGCTCCAGCTATCTATTTCTGATCCTGCCCTTATCCTCGTGTCATTCAAAAAAATATTGTTGTGCCGAATTGCCTATTATCGACTATTTTAAGCTAAATTTGGGTATTTTAAGCTAAATTTGGGATTATATACCTATTTTTCACTTAGTTTTCTGCCCCTTTTGCGTTCTACGCATTGAAATTGAAAAACCATAAATACCTAGCTTATTTCCTCGAAACCCCCCGGAGGTTTATTTTTTCAGAGTGAGAATTTTGAGGGGGTAATTCCACGGGGAGTTATTATTTCCCCAGAATTTTTTTGAACTCCCAGTACTAATAACGTACGCAGACGTAGAAAATGCAACAAAAACCACCACGTACAACTCGTACTTTGGCTTTTAACACAGTGGGGGTTTTCCAGCTTCAAAACAGATTTACGAGTTTCCCAAACTTCGTCGGTGTACTAGTGTGTCCATCGCCGATGTCGATAGTGGTGAGGTAAAAATACCACTTAGGTAAATATCAGTGAGAAGAGTGAAGTGAATGTGAAGAGGGAAGTACTTATAAATTATACTTATAAACTTATGAATTGACTCTTCTCTTGTCTTTTTACTTAACCTCGGATCCTCACCAGGTGCCAATCCCAAGCCCTGTAAAGTGTAAAGTAAAGTGTCAAATGTAAAGTCAGATGCAAAGTCAAATGTCAATTGTCATGCAACATTCAGTAATAAAATCTTTTCTTTTTTGTTTTGATTGACACTTTACTTTGTATTTGACGTAACATTTGACACTTTACATTACACTTTACAGGGCTTGGGCAGGGGTTTTGTAGATTTGGACCCCCGCGGGGGTTCATATAGATAGCAAATCGCTCCTCCGGAGGGATAGATAGCTGAAAAAATTTTTGGGGTGTTTGCGGGGGTTCAATATATAGGGTTTTCCGAGGTATAGAAGGGAGCAAAGGGGGAAAAATCGCTAAAAGTAGGTGAAAATATGCTAAAAAAAGTATATAAGCACATATATAGCAAAAATAGGCGATAATGAACACGAACTAGCGATTTTGGAGGTGAAAAAACTATAAAAAGGTACGAAAATTAGCGATTTTGAGCGAAAATTGGCGAAAATTTTTTAAAAATCGCTCCAGATAGGGCCCCCACACACTGGATGTCAACTGAATTCGTGTCAACTAAATGTCAACTGAATTTAAGTGATACTGTTATTTCAACTGATCTATCTGATAGAGCATAGTTAATTTTACATCATGACACTTCATTTTCATTGTTCCTGTTAAGTGTGATGCTTTTTACAAACTTCTTGTTTTATTCAATTGACACTGAGTTGACGCGAATTTGCGATGTCAACTAGTGTGTGTGGGCCCATAGATAGATAGCTGGACGATTTGGGGGGGGGGGGGTTAGGGGACAGTAGCCAAAAAATTGGCCTCCGGCATAGATACCTGAGCGGGCCTCAGGGATAGATAAATAGCTGGCGGATTTGGGGGGGGGGTAACCCCCCCCCCCCTATTAAACCCCCGCTCACCAGTCACTGCTCAAATTACTTTTCACGTAAAAGTTATCTTTTTACTTCCCACTTGCGGAAATGGCAACATTGATTCACATTTTTACTGCACTATAAAACGCATTATTTTTGGGACGTCATTGAAGAAATGTACCCAGGAAGTCTGGTAAAAGTAGCACCAACTAAGCATCACACATCTTATCTGACTGTGACGGTCTAAAAGAACAAGAAGAAGCGGACTATGGTTTACAATTAGAAAACACTTTAGAAAGTAAAAATGAAAAGTTACATTACTATCACTATGTTCCCATATTCTGCATCCAAACAGAAATACAATTGGAAACTTCTCAAGTCGATAAGTCCAAAAAATTGGTTTGGGCTAATCAGTTATTAGTTTTGTTTATAATGCTCTGGTAGTAATGCTAACTGAAAATGAAAGTTCCAAACATTGAAAATAAATTGTAAAATTAACTGCTGCTCTCAACATATGGGATTCTAGCACTTATCAACTTCTTGTCAGTGAATAGGTAAATCTTTTTTCCTTATCGACTCTTGGAAGTCAGTGTCCACGATGGCCATTTTGACTTTCTTTCCCGATTTAGAGTGGACTTTGTCATTTCTAGCCCGATCGATGCTTTTGTAAATTTATAAAACTGCAAGACTTTGAAAAAGGGGCAGGTGACATTTTGGAAAATAATGAAAAATGGAACAAACTCAGGATGCCATCTCGAGGCTTAAAAAATAACCCAATTTTTTTATTATTCGACCCATCCAATTTCTTCGGTAGATCGTGCTTTTAATCTCCATTCCACCTTCCAAACACGCTAATCATCTGTACGGCGGCGCCGACGCCCTGGTCGTGGTGACCGCGGTGATTCTACTGCCCACCGGGAGAGCCTCCTTGACCCTGGCGCGGATGGAGCACGCGCGCACCAGCATCGACACGCCGACTATAAAGCCGCCGATCCACACTATCACGATGTATGTGCTGAAGGCCAGGGTTACCCCCTGCGATTTGTGGGGTTGGTTTGTGTTTGGGCTGTGATGTTTGGTAGTTTAAGTACCGTATTTCCTCGAAATACCACCACCACCCCCCTCGGAATACCCCCGCGTGTTTTCGAGCTGAGAAAAAACTCTCGAAATACCCCCACCCCGAATTTTTAATAATATACCCCCCTCAAAATTTCCACTCTAAAAAATAAACCCCCTCTAAATAAATATGGAGGAAATACTGTAAATAAGTGTGGTCAATGCGCAATGGTAATTTACAGTACTGCGAAATTGGGGATTCATCATACCGAACTGTTGTTTACTGCGAATGTTTTTTTTTTAAATTTCACCGTTCGTGCTGTGATTTCGACACGATTTAAGTATTGAATAACACTTGGGCCATGACCAATTTGAAACCTGCATTATCATTAGCGTTGCAAAAAATGGCCGATTTTGAGAAAAAATAATCTCAGAAAATCTCTCTAAAAATCAAATATAATTAAATCTCTCTGAACAATCTCACAAAAAATAGAAATATAATTAAAATACCATTTAATTATATTTTGTCAGATTTTTTTACTATAAATCTCCCAGAGATTTTTAGAACGCTAATCATCATCCACCCTCTGGAATAATTCTGCGATTAAATTAGACATTTGAATTTTAAATCTAGCCGTAATTTTGCTCATGCTCACCCCCACTCCCACATAAAGCATCAATAACGGATGAATTCGCCGGTGAACCCTAAGTCCTCAGCGAACAATTGCAAAGGGACTTACGGTGAGCACCACGGAGAGCACGATGAACGCCACGCCGATGAAGAAATAGGTGCTGCTTCTGCTGCCCGCCCAGTTGCCAATGGAGACCAGACCGCGGCAATGTGGGCACGTCGTCACTCGCTTACCCGCCCCCTGCATTTTCGCCCAGTTTGCGTTTCCGTGCGCGTGAACCAATGAGCGCACACACACTAGTTGACATCGCAGATAAATGTCAACTAAAAAACCAAAAAAATGTTTAGGCATCGCACTTAACAGAAACAATGCAAATAAGTGTCACGATATAAATTTAAATATGCTCTATCACATAGGAAAGTTGAATTGACATTATTGGCGGCCCACGCACTAGTTGACACATGTGTGTCAACTCGTCTGTGTCAACTCAGACTTCGGCTCTACGTGTCGCAGAGCGTTATCCAAATGCACATGCGAAATGATGGCAAATAAATACGGCAAGTGCATTTGAAGATCGCTCTGCGACACGTGAAGCCGAAATCTGAGTTGACACAGGCCAGTTGACACCCATGTGTCGTAATATTCAGTTGACAGTAATTTTGATATCAACTAATGTGCGCAGCCGAAAATATGCCTTTCACTTACGAAGCACGCGCTGTGACAGTACGGACACGCATAGATCGGCCGATCCACGGGAACGATGTTCATCCCCGCTGCCGCAACCCCGACGTTTGTGTTGCTTGGGTATGATGGATTTAGGGGCGGGGTCTGGTGCCAGTCCCAGACCCTGTAAAAAGGCCTGTAAAATGGCGAATGTCATGCAAAGTGTCAAAAGTCGTGTAAAAGTGTAGCGTACGTTTGCCATTTTACCGGGCATTTTACATGACTTAGGACACTTTGCATGACATTCGACATTTTACAGGCCATTTCACATGGTCTGGGACTGCTCCCTGGTAGGTTACTGTGTTGCCGCTGACGCCCGCGCCGTGCCGCTGCTGCTGTTGCGGCACGTGCATTCGCGCAGTCTGCTGTTTGTTCGGTGCGGGGGGATCCAGCCCCGGGTATGGCGGCGGCGGCTCGGCTGCGATTTGTCCAGGATTTTGATCGTATAGTCGAATTTGTCCAGGTGCCAGTCCCAAACCCTGTAAAATGTCCTGTCAAATGTCATGCAAATCATCAAAAGTCATGTAAAATTCCCTGCAAAATGGCAACTCGGTTGCCATTTTGCATCAAATTTTACATGACTTTTGACACTGCGTGACACTTGAAATTTTACAGGATCTGGGACT
The DNA here is from genome assembly GCA_964036195.1 of Sphaerolaimus hirsutus. Classification (NCBI taxonomy): domain Eukaryota; kingdom Metazoa; phylum Nematoda; class Chromadorea; order Monhysterida; family Sphaerolaimidae; genus Sphaerolaimus; species Sphaerolaimus hirsutus. The sequence goes on along the minus strand of OZ038450.1, from coordinate 8,196,794 downwards.
GCCACCAGTATGAACAACGCTTCTCACCGTCGAATGGATACGTCGGATTGATGAAGGCCGGTCCGCCGGTGTTTGCGTTGCCTGACATCTCCGAAATTTTCCTGTATTCCTGTGAACGCGCCCTTTGTTTTGTGTGTGAGCAGAAATCCTTCAGTTAAATTCAGAGTGATTTAAGTAGGGTTGAAAATTGCTTGCGTAAGAAAATAGTCGGTCATGCGCTTGATGACTGTTTAGATAAAAAATTAAATAAATACTGCGTGCTGTAAACGGCGAGGAACTCTGTGCAGCCGTGCCGGGTAAATAAATGCACGCCTGATAAGGCAGGCACAAAAACATTTTTTACAAAACCCATATTATGCGGAGTTGTTAAAAGTATTGAACTTTTTTTCAAAGTAAATGTAAAAAAGATTTTATTTTTCTCACCCCTGACTGAGTACAGAAAACGTGAAGTAAATGTTTTAAATGTTTTACTTTTACACTGCGTAAAAAGTGAGCAAACGTAACACCAGTATTTTTAATTTTAAGTTTATTTAATAAATACACACCTGACAACGCGGATACAAAAATAATTTTTTACAAACACACGTTATGCTGCCTGTTTGTGCTGTAACAAGACAGTTTTTGACTAAAATGTTAAGTTTATAACGAGGTGATGATATGTGACGACAGAATCCACCCATGGGAAAGACACTGGATCGAATGCACCGCCGCGCCGTACTAATGCCATACCGAAAAATGACCGTACTTGGTGGCGTTGTAAATGACGTACACAGGGACTGCACCGAAGATAGCAGCAGCGCCCGTTCCGGTGATATTTACATTCGTTTTTTTGAATGGTTGAACCGGCAACGAAGCGTCCACTTCTAAATGTCTTCTAATTGGCACGCTTCCAACGTGAGACATAAATAAGTGCGAGTGCAGGGTATCAAGTTCACCGAGTTTAGTGATTATGTGGGTTGAAATAAATGATAAATCATGTCAGAAGCTTAGTCATTAGTGATTGTATTTCAGTCAGCGTATTTGTATTATAGTCTGTTTGTAAATACCGTATTTCCTCGAAATACCCCACCCCACTCGAAATACCCCCCTCGAAATACCCCACCCACTCGAAATACCCCTCTCGAAATACCCCCCTCAAAATGGACAATATGAACTTAAACCCCCCCTCCATCTCGAAATACCCCCCCCCCCAATTTAGTGTATAGAGAACGTAAATGACAAAAGCTGCGGTTTGTCATCCGGGCAATGCAGAACACACGTTAAAAACAATGACTCTGTTATGTGAGAACAGTGTTTATACGCCTACACACTTATACAAGTCTTTAGAGTCTTATAAATTTCGACGTCTGCATACGTTTCAAACGACAATTTAGTACTGGGATTTCAAAAAATTTCTGGCGAAATAATAAACCCCCCCTCGAAATACCCCCTTCGTTTAACTCCCCTCAAAACTCTCACTCTGAAAAAATAAACCCCCTGGTGCCGGTTCCGCAAGTGGAAAAGTTAAGAGTTAAAACTTAGAGTTGAGTAAAATGATAAAAGATAAGTTAAGAGTAAAGTTAAAAGTTAAGAGTTCAATAAAATCATTTGTCGTTTTACTCAACTCTTAACTCTTAACTTTACTCATAACTTGTCATTTGTCATTTTACTCAACTCTTAAGTTTTAACTCTTAACTTTTCCACTTGCGGAACTGGCCCCAGGGGGTATTTCGAGGAAATACGGTAGTCAAGTCTGGTCTGATGTAAATAACATCGAATTCTTTGTTCTTTGTTTATATATTTATGTATATTTTTGTTCTGAGATTTAGATGTAATCATGTTGTCCACTCTATCCATGGTGACTTATCTTTAGTGAGGGACTACCGTATTTCCTCGAAATACCCCCTCAAATGGCCACTATGAATAAATAAACCCCATCGAAAAGCTGCGCTTTATTTTTTCCTCAGCTCGAAAACACCTGGGGGTATTTCGAGGGGGGGGTTAATTCAAGGGGGTATTTCGAGAAAATACGGTAGTTACCATCTAGGTAGGTAGGTACATAAATTTTTTCACTTATATACGTACCTAAGTTTATACACTTTTACACATGGCTGTTATTTTTGCATTTTTCTACGTCTGCGTATACCGTATTACCTCGAATTATCCCCCCTTGAATTAACCCCCCTCGAATTAACCCCCCCTCAAAATGGGCTGGGGAAATAATAAACCCCCCCCCCCCTCGAAATACCCCCCCAAATACAGTGTAAACAGTATGTACATAACAAATAACACAGTGTGTGAACGGTGTTATGCAGAACACACGTTAAAACCGATGACTGAGTGATGTTAGGGAAGGGTTTATGTGTATATACAGTAGTATATGCCTATAAACACTCATACGCCTCTGACAATGTTGTATTTTTCTACGTCTGAGTACGGGGAATTTTGTAAAATTTCTGGCGAAATAATAGACCCCCCTCGAATTAACCCCCCCTCGAATTAACCCCCCCTCGAATAAACCCCCCCTCAAAATTTGCTGGCGAAATAATAAACCCCCATGGGGGTATTTCGAGGTAATAAGGTACGTTACAAACAACAAATTAGTACCGGGAGAGAGTTCAATAAATTTCTGGCGAAATAATATCCCCCTCGAAGTACCCCCCTCCCTCGTTAAACTCTCCTCAAAATTCCTACTAATACGGAGCAAATACGGTATATTTATATGCTCACCGAATGGAAGATAATTCATGGACATCCGGGAACAGTTAAAACATGCAATGCCCTGCCAATTCTTTTGAATTTTTATCGACACTTGATATTCTATTTGTAAGTTTACTTGTTCTCGACTCTTGTCACTGAACTGGCAGTGAATTCAAACATGATGTGCGCTTGACATTGATATTTTACTTTCGTTTGTGCGTTGTCATTTTACAGAAGGAATCAACGTTGCGTTATCATATCATTTTTTATTTCTTTGGACAACGAGAAAACCTGCGTTCGTGAATTTGAAGCACACATTGAATGAGTAAATGCTACACTCTTTATGTATTATACCTATTTATACTGGACGGACAGAACGCTATACATTGAATGCTACCCTATTTTGGATGAATAAGGTTACGTTGACTAATTGTGCACCAAATTAACCCAAAGTGGGAGCAGAGTGACCTGATGAGAAATTCTTTATTTTGGTTTGTTGATTCCGATGGGATATGGTAGATTTCATTGTGACGTCCGTAGACTTCACATGCACGCCTTCTATCTACAAAACGGTTCCCGTGCTACCCACTGAAGCGCAAAATGCTTCGTGGTCTGGCAATGGGGCACATTCGACGATACTTTCTTTACTCGGCGCAGTTAAATGACGCTTGATGGCTCTGTGTCATCCCAGTATGGAAAATCTTTCACTTACTTTATGCCCGGCTATTCTGGTAGCTTATGTGTGTGTGTGTGCCACATTCATCCATGCTCAAAAATTCACCGTTTTATTCCATCTCGCGCGGCCGCATCAAGGGCGCGCACCATTCATGACGTCTTCACGCCCTGGCACATTGCCGCCGTTTGCGCGCCGCGTGGACAGTGGCTGCGCGCGTATAACGCCGGCCATATTCCCAGCCGTTCATTAGTGCCCCGACCCGCTCGCACTGGATGGGCACTTAAGTCGTGCCGCTCGAGTCCCCGCCGCCCGCCCACCTTATCGCCGCTTCCACTCGCTTTGTTACTGCGGCCGTTTGCCCCCCCCCCCCCCCGCCGACGGTTTTCATCCGCGGGGAAGTTTCTTTACCTCCTTCCACGGTTATCGTGCTTTGTTGTAGCCGTGTATCGTTTTCGCACCGCGGTTTGCGAGCATTTGGCTACATTACGATTTCCGCCCGTGCGGCCAGCGCGTGCGCACCGATTCCTCAAGCTTACCGTCGCCCGGCCTCGGTGAATGTGAAGTCCGTCGCATCTTATCCCTTTAGGCGGCCCATGGGCGTCTGGTTTGCTCGAACGCCGACCGGAGACCGGATGGGATTATTCTAAACTCTTGCTCGCTCACGCGAGACTGAAGCAAAATTTCAGTCCTTCGTGCAGTTGCTAAATAAAATAGCATAACTAAAGCCTGTACCGGAATGTCCTCTGTATGAACTCTGTGCACGTTATGTACGGTCAAAAGTAAAGTCTACCTACGTTTATTTGTGTTCACCTATTTTACGTATCACACGTGATGTGGTATCATTGACCTGATAATCGACAAATCGACTCGGCCATGTTCTCCGGCTCGGGCAAGGTGGCCGGCTTCATCAAGTCGCACGTGTCCGCCACCAGCAGCGAGGGCGAGGCGGCGCCGCTGTCGGTGCGCGCGCCCGTCGTCGGCGGCATACGGCAGGTGCCGCCGCAGCCGCGTCTGCAGCCGCCCGCCAACGCGGCTGCACCCAGCGCCGCGGCGGCGTCACTGGAGGCGGGCGGCGAGAAGGAGACGCAGCTGTACTCTGCGCAGCTGAGCGCCGGGCCGCCGCCCGCGGCCAAGGGCGACAACGGGTCGCAGTCGTACGGCGCCGTGCGCCACGACGCCGACTACGATGTGGAGGAGGAACGCGACGAGCACGGCGTGCGACGCAAACGCATCACGCCCTACCAGGCCGGCTGGAACGTCACCAACGCCATTCAAGTTGGTGTTGCGTTGCGCTGCCGGGTCTTGTCGATATTACCGCCGCAGCTGCGTGTCCACTCAGGGCATGTTCATAGTGAGTCTGCCCTACGGCGTGCTGCACGGCGGCTGGTGGACCATCGTCGCGCTCGTGGGCGTCGCCTACATTTGCTACTACACCGGCATCATACTGGTCGACTGTCTCTACGACGAGAAGGTGGCTCGGCAAACTTTTACGAATAAAGCTGACTTGAAAACAATTGCCTTGTACGATCGCAGGGCCAGCGAGTCAGGAAGACCTACCGCGACATAGCCGAAGCTGTTTGGGGCGCCGCGTGGGGGGGCAGGTTGGTACTGGCCGCGCAGATAACCGAACTCATGATGACCTGCATTTTGTATGTCGTGCTCGCAGGCGAGTTTATTAACCGTATTTCTTCTAATAGAAGAGCGCCGTTCTATTTTTTCGTCAACTTTTTCCCCTGCCGTTCTATTGGAGGCTGCCGTTACATGTTTTCACCTATTTTTTCTCACATTTTTAATTTGAACACAGCCTTTTTTATAAAACTTGTGCAACATTTGAATATCAGGGGATTAATTTCTAATTTTATGTCACTGTTCATTATATTTATTTATGCCAGGTGATTTGCTCGAGGGCAGCTTCCCGGGACTAGAAATTGACAAAATAGGATGGATGGTGGTGGCTTCCATTTTTCTCCTCCCCTGTGCGCTGCTGACAGACATCACTGCCGTCTCCAATCTCAGTTTTTGGAACACGGTAATCCTTAATTAAACGATGCATTGAATCTGCATAGGCGGAGTTTACATGATCGATTATTCGAAGGTTTCGCACGTGGCTATCAACGCAATAGTCCTGCTGTATTGTTTGACGCGGATAAGCGAATGGCATTGGGGCCAGGTCAAATTCACATTCGACATTCACATCTTCCCCACCGTGCTTGGCATCGTCGTATTCAGGTGCGAGTGCGGTTGGAACTAGTGGAGGAATGGCGCCATCGCCATGGTGTCATTGGCGTCTAGTGCCAATCCCAGACCCTGTAAGATGCCCCTGTACGATGTAAAATGTAAAATGTCATGCAAAGTGTCAAAAGTCATGTAACTCGGTTGCCATTTTGCAAGGCGTTTTACATGACTTTTGGCACTTTGCATGACATTTGACATTTTACAGGGCAATTTACAATGTCCGGGACTGCCCCCTGGCGACCTTTTCTCTGGCAACTCAATAAAATATTTATACAACGCAAAACGCATGAGATTTATTTGAATAATTGTTGCGTGGATACTGTACCGTTGGCTTTTACATTCATTCGGCAAAATGTGTACAAAACACTCAACTGTCCTAAAACGCTTGTGTAATAATAAACATGGTAGCTGAAAAAGCAGCATTCCGTTGTCGGTGCCGGGTGTCATTTTTTTGTAATAGCACCATGGCACCGTTTTCCTGGCGCTTTTCGATAATTAGTTCAAAAGTGGATTTTTTATGTAGGTAGTTTACAGTTAAATCGCACCGAATACGGAAGATTGAGTATCTGACCTCATTGGTGTCCAAATATCGATCCTGAATATTTGTTTGGAAAGTATAGAAAATCAATTTCAAATGTTTTCAACACGCGATGTCTGAAAAGTCGACAGTGAAAAGTCACCTAGTGGCCAGTGCGACACTGGGCGCGATGTGCCATTGGCACCACTGAGTGTCCCAATTCCCGTCACTGAAACTTGATTCACCCAGCTACACGGATCACATTTTCCTGCCAACGTTGGAGGGCAGCCTGGCCGACCGGTCGACGTTCAAGCCGATGCTGCGCTGGACGCACATGACCGCCGCCGTGTTCAAAGCACTTTTTGGTTTGATCGGCTTTCTCACTTTCGGAGAGTTCACCCAGGAGGAGGTGCCGAATAACGTGCCGGGACAGTTTTTCAAGGTGGGCGCGAACGGCCTCAATTGAGGGTCAATTGTGATTGGCCAAAATCAACTACCGTATTTCCTCGAATTACCCTCCGTTTATTTTTTCAGAGTGAAACATTTTGAGGGGAGTTAAACGAGAGGGCTTTTTTGAGGGGGGTATTATTTCGGCAGAAATTTTTTGAAATCCCAGTACTAAATTGTTGTTTGTAACGTACACAGACGTCGAAAAATGTAACAAAAACCGCCATGTATAACACCCTCTAGACGTACGTAGACCGTAAAAAGCCTGTTCTAACATACACAGTCATTGTATTTAACGTGTGTTCTACGTTTTCCGGATCACAAACCGTAGCTTTTGCCATTTACGTTCTCTATACACTATATTTGGGGGAGGGGGTATTTCGTCGGGGGTATTTCGAGGAAATACCGTATATCAACTCTCTCACTCTTTCAGTCGATGCTGAACCTGATCTTGGTGGTCAAGGCGCTGCTGTCCTATCCGTTGCCCTTCTACGCCACGGCGACCATCATCGAGCAGAACCTGTTCCTGGGCGCGCCCAAAACGAAACTGCCGTCGGCCTACTCGGTTGGCGGGTCGCTGCGCGAGTGGGCGCTGGCCATTCGCTTGGGGCTGGTGTCAATTACAGACACTGTAAATTGCTCTGTAAAATGTCAAATGTCATGCAAAGCGTCAAAAGTCACGTAAAATGCCCTGAAAAATGGCAAACGTGTTTGCCATTTTCTAGGACATCTTACATGATCTTGGACACTTTGCATGACATTTGACATTTGACAGGGACTTTTACAAGGTCTGGGACTGCCCCCTGGTCTGCTTCACGCTGATCGTCGCGCTGACCGTGCCGCACTTCGCGCTGCTCATGGGCCTCATCGGCAACATCACCGGCACCTGTCTCAGTTTCATTTGGCCGTCCTACTTTCATTTGCGCATCAAACACGGCACGCTGAGCGATAATACGCGCATGAAAAATTGGGCCATTATTATGCTCGGATTTTTGTTTGGTCTGATGGGATTGATTTATTCTAGTCAGCAACTGATAAATGCTATGACAGCTGTGGATGAGTATGCTTAATTGAGAATAATAGTTTAAATATTACTTTACCTAAGCGCTTGCACTCAGTATGCAGGTAATTAGCAACACCTTCTTATGTTTCTTATGTTCGATAGGTTTTCCCCTTCGAGTTATGCATAATTTTTTACGCATATAAATAATGTCCTACTCAACGCATTCCATATAGGTATAAATATTATTATCATGGTTTGAACTTAAATATGTATTTAGGTTAGGTAGTAGATACTATTACTATTAACATAGGAAGAACTTTTGCACACAAAAGCAATGAATCTTTGAGTATAATTGATACATAAAAAGGAAAATTAAAACGTTCTCCACCTCAGTTAAAAAAGTGCGATGTCTTTGTGACAAATGTTTCACTATTATGAAATGGCATAAATTTTTAATAACTGTGTATTATTTCTTCACGATGAATAGGTGAGCCCGTGCTATCCGACATCTAAACCCATCCCACATCTAGACCGACCGCACATCTAAACCCCCCATAGATGTGGGATGGGCTTAGATGTGCGATGGGGTTAGTTGTGGGCGCGTGTCGACAAACACAAAGTAACTCCCCCTGCGAAGTGCTCCGCGCGACTTTGCGTCGAGCGGCAGGCCCATGTAGATGTCACATGGCAAATATCACCGTTATTTAGAAAATGTCATAAATAACATTTTATCACATTGATTTTAATGTTATTTTTCCTGAGCTTTCTCCCGTGAATTATTTGTTTCGCTGTTCCCTTGAAAAATTTCCATCCCTCCCCTGAAACATTTACATCCCCTGACAACATTTCCTAGAAACTACTTGCCCCCCACTTTCTTCCCAGTTTTAATCATAAATATTCCATTGCCAGCTAAATCACTTTACTAATCGCTAAATCACTGTGCAAATCACTTTACTTGACTTGCCGCTAATTCCCAGCTATCACACATCTAACCCCATCACACATCTACGCCCATTCCACATCTATGAGGGTTTAGAAGTGCGATGGGCTTAGATGTGCGATGGGTAGCATTAGATGTGCGGTCGGTCTAGATGTGGGATGGGTTTAGATGTCGTTTGAGCATGGCCCGAATAGGCGACGAAATGCCGAAAAGGTTATTATGCGGCACGAAAGCATAGGGCCAACCTCGTTAAGTGATACCTGGCTAAGAGCGCATCTGCTACGCTTACTGAAAATACCACAAAACCAATGAAAACGATGCCCAATGTTCATTTGCATGTGAAATTGCATGGCTGCACACAAAAATTGCAATATAAAGTCGGCAGATGTATCGCCCTACAAACATTTGCGTCAATCTCTCCAGTGGAGAGTGCATGACGGCATTAGGTATTGTGACGCAATATTTTAACGATTGGAATAGATCGGGTCACGTATGAAAACTTGGCCCTTATCCCAATTACCAGTTGCGTATTATCAGGGATGTATCCAGGATTTTTGAGCGGGGGGGGGGGCTGCTTGTTTACGGAGGTCGGCGAGGGGGGGGGGCTCAGCCCCCCCCCCAAAAAAAATTTTAGCTACAGAGTGGCGGAATGGCGCTGGCGCCATTAGTTGGCGCCACGCCATGGCGCCATTGGCGTTGGCGCCAGCGCCATGGAACGCTGTATATGTATGTAAATATACATACAAAAACAGCAAAAAGCACAACATTGAGTGTATTTATTACAATTTGCGGCCACATGGAGCAAATCGAATGATAATACCGTATTTCTGGTGAAGAATGCGCGCTTGCGCGCAAAATTTTTCACGCTGACATTGAAAAAGTCGAATTTTCCGGTCACTTTCTGGTCTCGCCCCGGGAGGGGGGGGGGCTGCAGCCCCCCCGCCCCCCCCTGGATACGGCCCTGCGTATTATACAAATGAGAGTGAAAACTGAAAGTTAGCTAAAAATCGTTAAAATTTGCTTCGCTTTGCCAATTTCCACCTTCACAATCGCTATTTTTGTTTATATACATGGTTATATACCGTATTTGCTTGAATAGTACCCCCCTTGAATAATTCCCCCCTCGAATAATCCCCCCCTGTAAGACGAGTGAGGAAATAATAATTCCCCCCCTCGAATAATCCCCCCCTTAAAGAATTTGCTCAATTTATTGTGCCCAATTTTAACAAAAATGGCACGTTTTTGTGTGAATAAAGCAGATTTCATCAAATGAGTTGACAGAAACATGGTTGAAAATGTTGACGAAATAATAATTCCCCCCTCGAATAATTCCCCCCCTCGATTAGTTCCCCCCTCAAAATAGTCTGACGAAATAATAATCCCCCAGGGGGATTATTCAAGCAAATACGGTATGTAGCTATTGTGACCCTATTTTATTCATATTAATAGCGGATTTCGAAATTTTGGCCGGCTACCAAGTTGTCTTCTGTTGGAACGGAGCCAAGGAATGAAAAATAAAATAAAAACAAAAACGGTAGTTTGAACGGTAAAACGGTAGTTTGAACGGTCAAATTCTTTACGAGCAACGTTGAAAATGTAGATAACTAGGGCGTGGCACGCACGGATGCAGCGAAACGTCCATTTTTCTTTTAATATGATTTCCTTTTTCAATTTATAGCGTCTGCGTGGGACACAAGTTTCGTTGTTCGCTCTATTCACGAGCGAATTCTAACTCTCCGATTTTGTAGGGTGAAATGTCCGCCGACTTTACCGTATTTCCTCGTATTACCCCCGGGGGGTTATTTTTCCAGAGTGACAATTTTGAGAGAAAAACGTGAAAAATGCGACAACCATTTATATGTTTTTACAGCCTTATATAAGGATGTAGATGGTATAAACGATGTTCTAACGTAACACAGTAAGTGTTTTGAACGTCTGTTATGCATTTCCCGGACCACAAATTCATAGTGCCCATTTTGAGGGGGGTATTTCGAGGGGGGGGGGGGCATTTCGAGGAAATACGGTACTTACCTACCTAGCAATTACTGCAAATTTCAGCTGCAGTTTTAAATAAGTAGTTGCAATGCTCGTGTTTTTGAAAAAGTCTTAACAAACACCGGCCATCGGTAAATTCCACACAAAAAAATCTTTTACCGTATATCCTCGAATAAGACCCCCCCCTCGAATAACTCCTCCCCCTTGAATAACCCCCCTCAAAAACTCTGACGAAAAAATAACTCCCTCCCTTGAACAACTCCCCCCTCTTGAATAACTCCCCACTCTGGGCGGAAAATATGCTACATATTTTACAAAAATGATCGATGAAAATACAAAATAATGTTGACGTATGGCAGCGACAACAGATACATAGCGTGTACACAGTGTGTACACAGCTTTTTGTTGTTGTTAGCTGGATTACATGAGTTGACAGAATGCATTCATACAATGAATTTAGTAAAAGTTTCTTAGGAAAAAATAACTCCCTCCCTTGAATAACTCCTCCCCCTTGAATAACTCCCCCCTCAAAAACTCTGACGAAAAAATAACTCCCCTGGGGTCTTATTCGAGGATATACGGTATATTAGCTGCTTAACTTCTTTGCCGCACTACGGTTGCCCTATACGAGGTTGCCATTAGACATGCAGCAAATTCTGCAGTGTGTTAATAAAGACAACCACTGCATTTGCCAGGTACTGATAATTCAATTGGCAATTTTGTTTTTTTGGCACTTGTGGTTATCGCACCTCAGTTTACATGTTACCATTATTTGAGAAAAAAGTTATGTGATCAATCCTGTGTAAAAATGATCCAGAAGTGAACTAATTATATTTACAATTACGAAGAAAATTTTCATTGTTGGCTCGTTGTTCAGATCAAATTGGTGTGGTCAAAGTTCCATGCAAAGTGTGAGCCATTTCCATCATAGGTACGTCATACCACAGTCACATTTCTTTGAAGTGAACTTGCTTTGACGTTGTTCAAACTTGGCGGAGGAAATTAGTGTTACGCGCTCAATATCATTGGGATTGGACAAACAAATGAAAATGCAAATAAATTGCGAGATGGTTGAATATTTACTTATGCTGCCTGTTCTTGAAAATTCGATGCTTATGAATGGAGAAACGTTTTTTGTCCTATTTCCCCCCAGCCAGTGGCTAACACAATCAGATATACAAATATTTATAGTGTAGTCGGTGACAATGGCCCCACACACACTAGTTTTCACAGTGACCAATGTGAAAACTGAAATGGCGACATGGCGACATCCAGCCTGCTCTTATTGTAAGCTATGTGTTTTAGTTTTAAAATTTTTAAATTTTAACTTTCATTGATTTAAATTCCAATTTAAATAAAGATCATTCAACCGTGTTCATTAATTTGCAATTGAAAAAATTTCAGTTTTCACACGAAGTCACGGTGAAAACTAGTGTGTAAGCACAATGGCCCTACACACATTAGTTTTCACCGTGACTTCGTGTGAAAACTAAAATTTTTTTCAAATGCAAATAAATGAACACGGTTGAATGATTTTATTTAATTTTAATTGGAATTTAAATTAATAAAAGTTAAAATTTGAATATTTTAAAACAAAAACAAATAGCATACAAAAAGAGTAGGCTGGATATCGCCATGTCGCCGTTTCACTTTTCACATCGGTCATGGTGAAAACCAGTGTGTGTAGCGCCATTAGATCTGGGGCCAGTTCCGCAAGTGGAAAAGTTAAGAGTTAAAACTTAAGAGTTGAGTAAAATGACAAATGACAAGTTATGAGTAAAGTTAAGTAATCTAAAAAAAATGTCAAATGATTTTACTCAACCCTTAACTTTTAACTTTACTCTTAACTTATCATTTATCATTTTACTCAACTCTTAAGTTTTAACTCTTAACTTTTCCACTTGGGGAACCGGCACCAGGGTCCACTAATCCGGTTCCGTAGAATTTGATCCCACACTAATTCATCAATTAACATTGCTTTATTGTGACAGGGGGACCTGAGCATGTCACATCGAATGATTCGTGAGGACAATCAACCCGTATCCAAATATTCAGCTTTGTTTTACGCGATAAAGAGAATAAATCGTAGGAAAATCACATTTTTAACTTCCGAGAAAGTTAGGAATATTTCTGGCCTTCGGAAACTGGACATATTTGAAAATATTAGGGCCTGGCATTCCACTCGGGCCCAAAATGATTTGGAAATCCCTCCATTACCTGTGTACACGACACTTTTAAATTTTTAATGGTAGTCACATTATATGCTGGGAAAACTAGCACACTTCAAATGCTGAAGTGCCTCATTTCAAATGCTACTGTTATGTTTACAATTTATGTGCCAGCGTGAAATATACTCACACTACTCGATTTCAACACATTCAATGCTATATAACTCTATACTCATTTTTTCATAGTCTATTATTACACATTTTGCATGGCACTTTTGTACTATGCCTGCCACATAAAAAATGAGATTTTACAGTGAAGGGTGTGGTAAATTTGAAAGGAATGGTTCAATCACATGAACCACAATACCATCATTCATCACAGTACATTATCAAATGTTTGATGGCAGACATGCATAGATATCAGAGTTTCGCATGTGAAATATTGTGAAACAGACACAGTTGTTGTTGACGACATTTGATTGTATTGCAATTGTTATCATCATTTATTATATTTGTTATTTATTTATATGTGGCATGCTGGCAGCATTTAAAGTGTGCGATAAAGGAGGGTGAAACAAAAGTTATACAACACATTTAATTTAATTTAATTAAAGGTAGAGCGGATCAACGTACTAGCATTTTTACTCATACATAAGGGACAGCCAAGATTAGGTCTGGTCCTTCCGCACAGGATACAGTATATAGGAAATATATATAAACATCAACACAAGAATTAACAAATTCCAATGTCAACAAAAACATAAAGAATGTCACCTAACATTACTTCAATCACCCTTTGTTATCGAGCATTCTGCCAATGGCACACCACCCAAATCCAAAGTGATTTATGACCTGGAAAATGATGTTCATTCCATGATCTGAAAAATTTGGGGGTTTTCTCATTAGAAGTTTAATTTTCACATACAGGTAATTGATTCTTTTACAAATTTTGATCTAATGCAATTTTAACATATTATTTAAAATGAATTTTTTTTTTTGTCTTTATTCTGTAAATCATCACATCGATGTCACAGCATTGCCCATGCAAACATACTGCTGTAAATGTCAAATGACCTTGCATGAATATATATACAATCACCCCGACTGAGTATTATTCAGACTTAGGTGATAGCGATACTCAGCACTCATCTACCATTTACAGCAGCATTCAATTACCAGCGCTATCCACGAAAGTATAACCCAGTGCAAACCAACTTATCTATCAAATCTCTGTGTCTGCTACAAACATTTCCATCAAGCAAGTCATATTTAGATGTACAGTTATACACACATTTAAGAGTGGCAATGTCATTTCGCATTCTGTCTAAGTTTTGACATGTATATAGTATATGGGTCACACTGCTAGGTATTTTGCAATTTTCAGTGCTACATGCTAAACATAATTTTCTACCTGTATTCACATGATCGCGAAGCCCATTGTGCCGTGCGGCAAACCAGTTTAAATGAGTGTATTTGAGACTTTTTAGACTACATTGACTGTGTGTTTCTGGACATATGTCAGCAATCTTTTGGCTTTGAAAGGGTGTAAAATGAGTGGTATGAGAAAATTTCATACTGGCATGTAAACTGTAGCACAGCAGCAATTAAAATGAGGCACTGCAGCATTTTAACTGTGCTTTTCCCAGCATGTAAAGCACTAGCATTTAAAGTGGTCTGGCCTCCGTGTAACCGTGTTTATGGTATGCAAATAAGCCAATTGGAATCAGCCATAACATAACTTATATCTTAATCACTCATGAATTGTAATGTGATCACCATATTTTTCAAAAACATTCAACCCACAATTATTGGAACAATCCACTGAGCGCTTTTGCGGGTGACGTGTGAAAGCAAATTATTGAAGGAAGTGACTGTTGAGTTGACCTTTATTACGGTGACAAATATTGACTTAATCGCATCAAAACAGGGCGTTTAACTTCCTGAGTGTAATTATTGAAAACTTCCGTCAGCTACCATCACCCACTAATTGCTCGCAACCTAAACTATGTTAGAAAAGTAGCCCACTTGAATAACTGCTCCATCAAAATAAATTTTATAGGTGGCGAATGTAAAGAACGACGTTGTGCATAGTCAATTGATAATCCAAAGGCTGTACACAATTTGAATAGTAAGATAACAGATGACAGAAAACCACTGTCAAGTTCAAACAGATTGTAAGGAAATTTCATGTCCACACTTCAAAATTGTACTTACCAATTTGAGTAAAGATCTAGGTATCTAGATAGAACAAAATAAAGTGATTCCCACGGCATCACTTGCTGGCAACGTTTTGTCTTTTAACTCCGCGGACCGCAGCCTATGCATTCTTCTGAAGGAAACACTCCATCAGGACGTTATCGTTAATGAAATCAAAAAAGAGAAAACCTTTCAGGAAAAAAACATTCGTCGCATGTACGCGACTCCGCCTCTTTCTTTTTTGAATTTTTAATATGAATGTGCTTGTAAAGTATTTACCCAGCTCGCCTAAGATATCGATCAAGACATATTTATGTAATTTTGGAAGCATACTTTCGGTCCACGGAGTATACATAAATGCATCAGCATATTGCGTGATTCATATTAACAACGACTTTGAGTGTTCGTTGTTGTTTTTTGAAAAAAATGTGACTGAAGCAATGCCAACTTAACTAGCGATATCGGCTTGAAGCGTTCCTGCCTAACTCTCCTATGAAAGCTACCTGATGAAGAATAATTCCCCGGAGAATTTATTCAAGGAATTACGGTGTCGGAGTTAACATTTGCAGTTAATCAGTTGACAGATGATATTGAAATCATATTTTTAGAATGTTTTAGGCAAGTTACAGTTGGACAGTAAATTGCAAACGTGAAAATGTGGTCGCTAAATTGGTCGTTGATTTTTAAATTAATTATAAAGGACGCGTGCATCATCACGCTGCCAACTGGTATATTCTGTTACATCCTGTGCTTTGTGCTGTTGATAAAAAATCGCAATGGAAAATTTTCTGGGCCATTCTTTACACTTGCGAGGAGTATGGCGGTCAGCGACATTTCAATGGGATTCATAATGATCTGTGACAACTTTTTCATGGATGGACTGCGACCCTTTTCTGAAGAAAAGCATCTGGTGCCAGTCCCAGACCCTGTAAAATGTCAAATGTCATGCAAAGTGCCAAAAGTCATGTAAAATGCCACTACGTACGTTTGCCTACGTGTACGTACGTACACTGTGAAAACGTACGTTTGCCATTTTGCAGGGCATTTTCCATGTCTTCTGACACTTTGCATGACATTTGACATTTTACAGGGTCTGGGACTGCCCCCTGGTGTCTTTTATACTTATCTACCTAAACAATGTCACATACTTGTCTACAATGTTCCATCAGTTTTTCATTGGAATCAACAGGCTTATTGCAATCGCTGAGCCTGTTAAAGTGAAAGCAGTGAGTCGGCACGGCATTGCAAAATAAATGAGAAGGGCACAAACTAGGGTCTAAAATTTTTTTTATGGAAAACAGAAATGGGAAGATTTTCTGCACTTTTTTTCGTGCAGTTTCTGCACGCAAATTTTTTTAAACTGGCCAGAAAACAAAAAAATGAAATGCCAGACACCGGAAAGCCAAATTTGCATGAGAAATTGCAAAAAAATTCTGGAAATGGAAAAATGAGCAGAAATTTTGCTGGAGAAAATATGGAAAATGAGGTGGAAAAATGGACAAAATTAAGCAGCCAGAAATCGGAAAATGGAAAAACTTTTCTTCGGAAAACGGAAAGTTAACACCCTAAACACAACAACTTAATCAAGAGGCGTTAAAAAATGCCATGCAGCTGTTCACCACAAACACGGCGGTCAAGTGCTGCGTAGTCAGTTTTGTGCTGCCATTCCTGATGCGTATACCACAGCTGATGGACTGTTGCCAGTATCACATTTTCAATGAAGGGACGCCATATGAGTACAGATACACGAATACATCCAACCCATGGGGACTTCGATGGATTTACGTGAGCTTCACTGTTGTCACGCATGTAAAAAATTTACCGATACCGATATTCTACGCAGATTTCGGATCTAGGGTACCAAAGTGTGCTGGCTGGATGCACTGTGCTCCTGTACCTGGTGGCCATTTTCAAGGTGGGCATTTTGACACCAGGTGGCAGTCCCAAACCCTGTAAAATGTAAAATGTCATGCAAAGTGTCAAAGGTTGCCATTTCACCGGGCATTTTACATGACCTTGGACACTTTCATGCTATTGGACACTTCACAGGGCATTTTACAGGGTCTGGGACTGGGACCAGGTGCAGTTAAAAAACCGGCGAGTTTACAGAATATTTATATTCGCATTTGATTTCAGTACTATAACGACCGCAAAATAAGGGTGGTGACGACAGGCAATCAACGAAATCAGAATATCGAACAGAGGCTTCTACTGATTGGTGCCGTTGTCACTTTACCACAAGTGTTTGCCCAGTCCCTCTACCAATTTACATGGTGAGTTCAAGCTTGCCACTGAACTAGCGATGTTAAAAGAGCCAGGATAGTGGCGCCAAGCGCCATGACGCTATTCCGACCACCAGCGCCAAGCGCCACGCCGCTTTTTTTGGTTTTGCGCTAGCGCCGAGCGCCACCGCCAGGCAATTTATTCGTGGCACACCTCAAAAATAGCGCCAAAAGCACCACGGCGCTTTTTGCTTTTTGACGCTTGCACATAACTACACGGGACATAAATACAATAACTGCCTACTGCAGTAGTTGATAAAACATACTTCATGATAAATTTTCAATCGAATCAAATAGAAGTCCAATAGCTACATATTTATTGAGCTACACACCGTTCAAGATTTATTTAGATCTTACATTAACATTTCGCAGGATAGCTCCCATCCCATTTTCAATATCATCTATTCTGACCACAATGTCCGTGTTTCTGGTGTACTTGGCCGCGGTGATAAATCCATTCGTCTATCTCTATTTCAACTTGGATTTGCGAATGGAATTCATCAATATGTATTTGATGCCTGCTGGCTGCAAAGGGACACTGTCCACCAAGGTTCGGCATAGCAGCGTTCAAGGAAATTGTCATGGGGGCAGTTAGGGTTGGAAAAAAAACGTTTTTTTTTAACTCGATGTTTTTTTTTAAAAAAAAACGTTTTTTTTAAATAAAAAACGTTTTTTTTTAATAAAAAACGTTTTTTTTTAAAAGCTCCCAGATATGACCTTGTGTCAACATATATAGGTATATCAGACAGTGGCAATACCCTGTGATGTTATATATGACCATATAATGTATGTGGAGCCATGGGATAGCATTATAAGTGGTGATTTGTGTCAAAAATATCCATTTTTCGTCGACATATTGTTCGTATATCGCCTTATAGTCAAATGTTCGTGACTTCAGGTAAATTTTGGCACAGAATAGTGATCAAACAAGGTTATAAAACAAGGTTGTTACTTTGGGAGTGAAGTTACACACTGTGGAGGTACATGGAAGCACATTACCTCAATATTATATACTACAGCAACATATGACGGCTTATTAACCCATGGTGGCATATATAAATGGATACTTTGATACTAAAAATGCCACAAAACCAATGAAAACAACCACCAATGTCAATTTGTGTGTGAAATTGCGCGCTTGCGCGCAAAAATTTTGCAAAATACCTAGTGCTTAGTACTAAAAATTTCGGTCGATGTTTTTTTTAAAAAAAAAACATTTCGGACGTCATGTTTTTTTTTAAAAAAAAACGTTTTTTTTTAATAAAAAACGTTTAAAAAAAAACATCGGCCAACCCTAGGGGCAGTTCCAGACCGTGTAAAATGGGCTGTAAAATGACAAATGTCATGCAAAGTGTCAAAAGTCATGTAAAATGCCTGGTAAAATGGCAAACGTACGTTTGACATTTTACAGGGTCTCGGACTAGTAGATGAGTAGTCTTATATGTATTTTCTTCATAAACTGGTTTTACTGCACGCAGACTACAGGGGCTAAGGGCTTGGCAGGGGTGAACAATACAAATGGAAATGTAGTGTCAATCATGTGATACCAATCAATTTACCTACTTAGACTTAGTTACTATGGGAAGTCACCTACACATAGGAAGGAATACACATGGAAGCTGACCACCTGTCATTCTTTGTAAAGGGACAATAATAATTTAGAGTAGGGGCGGGGCTTATTTGGAGGTAGTTCAGCAAAATAATAGTGCGCAAATGTAGCAGCTTGCTTCAGATTTGAGTATCCAATTGTGGAATACTTGGTGAAATAAATAGAACATTCCGGAAATCGATTATTTTTTGTTCTGTGTAACATTTGATGTAGAATGATTTCAAGTGGATTATTTTAACAGTTACTTAAGTAGCATTTACTAAATTAACCTAAACTGCATAAACATTCTGAATAATTCTATGACTGTTGTGAAAAATCGTATTTTGTATTTGTTTTTTGTTTGTATTTGTGTGTTTTGTAATGATCGTTGTCACTACATACAGAACAAAAAAATGTACCAAAATTAGAAACCATTGGCAATGACGCAAGTAAATACACAACCGACGACATCAACAAAACGTAAATACAAAGTACTCGCTTCGGTTGCTGACAGACCAACAAGGATGTTGAGCTTCAATTTCATAGGCAATATTTAGAAAACACTGATAAAGACTGTTGCGAATTGAAGTAAAAACAGGGCAATTACTCAAACCCCGTATCGACACTAATTCAGTTCACGAATTCATGACAGGGGTCTCGAATGGGGGGGGGTTGGGGGGGTTACCCCCCCCCCCAAACCGCCCAGCTATCTATTTATCCCGGAGGCCGCTCAGCTATCTATCTATCCCAGAGACAAAATTTTGGGCTACTACCCCCTAACCCCCCCCCCAAATCGCCCAGCTATCTACCTATCTGGAGCGATTTTTCAGAAACTATACCCCAATTTTTGCTCAAAATCGCTATTTTTCATACCTATATATGGATTTTCACCTCCAAAATCACTAGTTCATGCATCTAAGTGCCTATTTTCAGCTATTTTAAGTACTAAACACCTTCCCGGTCAAGTAAGCCACCCATTTTTTTCTTTCACTTCGGAAGCTATATCTCAAAGTTACGTAAACAACATGACCTCCAAAATGGCAATATAAGGAAATTTATTTGGGGTGAATTCTATGATGTCATAATGATGTCATTGCAGGAACAAAAATATACAGAATTTTCACGTTTTCATTCCACCCGAATAAATTTACTTATGTCGCCATTTTGGAGGTCATGTTCTTTACATAACTTTGAACCTTATACCCTCCTCTACTGAACTTTGTAAACCAACTTTTAAAGTGTGGAACAAAAAATTGGTTAAAAGTGACATTTTTGGTCTGTCATTTATGATGGGGGTGGCTAAACAAAGGAAAAAATTTTAATTAGCAGAAGTAGGGTGAAAACCTGATATAGTTTTTATATAAGGTATGTTCTCAAAAAATTTTTTAAATTCCTTTAAGAGATGAACTTACTTGGGACACTTGGGTCGTTTTTAACAAAAAAAACAACTTTATACAGTGCGGCACAAACTGTAGTGGCTTGTCGGGAGCTGCCCCACTGGCGTATTATGGGGGTGGGTGTTACCAAGATACCCCTAAAATTTTAGCTTTCTACAACCCCCACAACTGGAGATACAGCCCCTTTAGTGTAGCTAATCAAGGGGGTGGTGTACTTGTTTGGGACACTGAAAACCTGGCAAAAAATTGTTGCATATAGGGCGACCCACCCTGTAGTTGGTCGCCATGCTTCCCCCATTGATGCAGAGTAGAGGGATGTTACAAGTATATATTCACAAAGTTTCAGCTCTATAACCCCACCATAGTCCGAGATATAGCTTCCGAAATGAAATAAAAAAATGGGTGGCTTACTTGACCGGGAAGGTGTTTATATGCTCTTGTATACCCATTTTGAGCTATTTTACACCTACTTTTAGCGATTTTTCTCCCTTTTCTTCCTTCTATGCCCCGAAAAAGCCTATATATCGAACCACCACAACCACCCCCCCCAGAAAATTTTTCAGCTACTATCCCTCCGGAGGAGCGATTTGCTATCTATCCAACCACTCGGAGGGTCAAAATTCAAGATACCCCTGATTCATGACATACCGCCAACGAAAATGTACGCATGAGGACATTAGTGCCCGGTGGTCGCTCAGCACGGCGACAGCTTGTGACACGTGCCGCGCCAACAAGCACAGTTCAACGTGGCCCCGCTGCACGCATCTGCTGTCAGTTCTAAAGTGGAACGCGCACACTAAACGTGATTTATTTGACAAACAACGTTGGCGACACGTTAGATGAGAATGAACAAATTTATTGTATGCGTGATAGCAGTTTCGCTAGTCGCTGCGGCGCGCGGCGCCAAAAAACCTGGCCTGGCCGCGGGCACCAAATTCATAAAGGACCAAAGAACTGACGCGCATACGTTCCCTCCAGCGACGGGCAAGCAGCAGGCTAGAGGGGTCCCCAAGGGGCACCTGAGACCGCTCGGTGAGTATCTAAAGCTAGTGGTCTTAACCGGATGGGGAGTTTGAGGGTTGGGATGTTACCCCGTCCCCAGATCGCCCAGCAACCTATATAGCTATCCGGGGCAATGTTTGAAAAATTTTGCCCCAACTTTTTCTCAAAATCATTAATTTTTATGAATTTTTGCTCATTTTAACCATCAAAATCACTAGTTCATGTGTCGTAATTTGGGATTGCCCTATTATACTTGCCCAGCGTGGGAATAAAAGTTCCCCAATTCCGATAGCAACTGACTCAAAATTTTCTTGTCGTATTTTCAGCTAATTTGGTATTTTATGTGCTTATATACATAGGTTCACCTATTTTAACGATTTTCTGATATATTGAATTTTCCTATTAGCGATATATTGAATCCCGCAATCCCTCAGGAGGAGCGATGTGCTATCTATTCCGGAATACCCCCCCCCCTCTAGCTTCTACACACATAAAAATAGTGCCAAACGACCTTCAAGCACAGGTTTCCAACGGGCACCCGACGGCCGATTGAAGACCCTCAGCGAGAACACAAGCGCGGTACACTTTGCAGAAGTGTGTGCTGTAGGACGGCTGCCATGTCTGCTGCACAACGTGTACAACATTGACGAGGCAAATGAGACGTTGGGTGACAGGGTGAGTTCATGCGAGGTGCGGCATAGCATGGGCAGTAAGGCATGTTGTAGCTTGTAGGGTGAGCCCCAAGTCGGTTAGCTACGGTGTGGCTGCTCAGTATTCACTTCATTGATGTTAATTGATCGGCGTGACTTGCAATGGGTTCACACATACTAGTTGACATCAAGATTCGTGTCAACTAAATTTTGGTTATGTGATTTCAACATTTCTAAAGTGATACAGGCACAGCATAGTTCATTTCATATCGTGACACTTATTTTTCGTTGTTTCTGTTATATGTGATGCTTATAAACACTTTTTTGTGTTATTTAGTTGACATTCAGTTGACATTTACCAGCGATGTCAACTATTGTGTGTGGGCCCATGTCACAGTAACCAAAAAAATCAGCCTTAAATGAACCTTAAAAATTTGTAAAAAAAATGCAGCGCGAGAACCAGCTGTATGGGAAGCTGAACGTGCCAGTGGAAACGACAGTATCGGGAGAGACAAGCGTCCAACTGATGAATTTTACACGCTTCCTCAAGAATTACCACTATGATGATTGGCTGCTTGATGCACCAATGCCCCGAGAAATGAGTGAACAGTTCGAGGTGGGGGCCGAAAATAGAACACTATATTGGTGGCCTGCACACTAGTTGACACAGCTGTGTCAACTCAGATTTCGGCTTTATGTGTCGCAGAGCGACCTTCCTTCCAACACATGACGTACATACTATTTGATTTCCAACATTGCCGCATGTGCATCTGGAGATCGCTCTGCGACACGTGAAGCAGAAGTCGAGTTGATACAGACCAGTTGACACACGTGTCGGCTAGCGTGTGGGCCGTCATAAATATTACAAATTGATCACGTCGACAAACATTTTTGCATCGAATATCGAAACGGCACCACAAAGTCATAACATACCTAGAAATCAATTCAAAGCTAGAACACATTGATCGCACTGCGCGCACCCAACCATCACGCAGCTGTCGCGCTTCGCCCAGTGTCTCAGCAGAGCGTCCGTGCTCGACAAGGCCGCATCGATCCGCTCGCTGGACCTGTGGCAGAGCTCGGGCCCCAGCGCGGGCAGGGTGCGCGCCGCCGCCGACCACAGACTCGCGTGCACGTTGGCTGGCAGGGTCGACTGGATGCTGATCAGACCAGACCAGGCCGCGCCGCTCAGAGTCGACGAGGTGGTAAGCGGATTTTTGCGCTTGGAGAACGGAAAAATGAAATGCCGGAAAACGGAAAAATTGTAGAAAATTTGCTTAGGAAAACGGAAATCGGAAAGTTGACACGCTAGTTGCGAGTACGGCAAAAATAGCACTACGTGAACGTGGCTCCTATTATAACACAACACTAAACTCAGCTGCAAATTTTGAAACTCGACTGCTCGATTCTTTCTTTGATTAAGTATATTTGAGGAAAATAAAAGGGAGAGGGAAATGTTTTCGAAGTGTAAACTTGGCACCGATTGTAAATACTGTGACAGTAGACACGATATGCAAATAGGTAAATGCAAATGACATACAAACTATTAACTTATAAAAAGCACCCTTTACAGCCACACGCGAGGAGTGGCACCAGAGTGGTCACCCTGGACACAGAGCTTGTGAACATGTACAAAACGCCCGACGTGGCCAATGTCAAGTGGATGTGGACAATTTCAAAGCCTGGAGACTGCTTGTTCATCCCCGCTGGTGAATATTGAAGATGACCGCAGCAATAATATATTTACATACACGGTGGCTAAATATATACGGATCTCGTTTAACAGGGTTCATGGACAAAAGGCGCGCATTTGGAAGGTGCATAATTGCAACATTTCACATCACGCCGGCGCCCACAAACGACATCGAATTCACGGATCTATGCAGCGACATAAACGAACAAGTGAACATGACCGATGTGGATGCGCTGTGGACATTTGATGACGGCAGAGCGGTATTGTACCCATGATCAGTGGCGTAGGCAGGAGTTTTGAGCGGGGTGCCAAGTGTTTATGGAGCCCGGGGGACAAGGACGTAGCCAGGGGGGGGGGGGGCGGCCGCCCCCCCCCTTCCCGGGCCGAACCAAAAAATGTGCCAGAAATGGCACTTCCAGAAGACGATTTTGTCGACAGTTGAAAAAATTTTGCGCGCGAGCGCGCATTTTCCCATCACGCAACGTATATTTTCGGCTGACCAGTCTCCGCAGTCCCAAAGCCGATGAAAATGGACTCAATTCTTGTCCATGTCGCTGTTTATCCTGTAAATTACAGCTGTTTTGGCGCCAGTTGAGCCATGGCATGGCGCCAACGAATGGCGCCAGCGCCATGGCGTGGCGCCTACGCATGGTGCCAGCGCCATGGCGCCATTCCCTTACTACAGGGGTAAAATTTTAGGGGAGGGGGCGCCGTCCCCTCCCGTTCGCCGAGCTCTGTATCAATCCGCCCCCCCCGCTCAAAAATCCTGGCTACGTCCCTGCCGGGGGAGATAGGGTTTACTTGGTATCGTTTCTACAAGAAAATAAAATTAAAATAAAAAACACAATAAAAACGTGGCAGCGGCGGTAACGTTGGACCCTGAACACGGAATCGTTTGATAGGATCGATTTTATTTTATCGAATTTTCAGCGTCGCCATTGAGCTTTCTATCGTTTTTGAGCAATTTCTGCAGATCGAAATATCATCAATTCCGGTAAAAATTATCGAATCTTTCTTCCATTTTCCACATCGATCCCCACACCCCCTGGTTACGCCACTGCCCATGACTAATTGTTTCTTTTTAGTGGGTCCGAAAAAAATCCCGTCACAATTTTTAAAACTCAATTCACAGCGCCCAACACTGGCACCTGGAGCAACAGAATGGACGAAAGAGCGCGTGAGACTGCACGTGCTGGCGCAGTTGCGCGACGAGCGCGCGTTATACATCGAACGCTTCGCTCACTGGTTCAACGCTGCGTCCACAGTGCTGGAAAAGGGCGGTGGGGACACCAAGGTGAGATACACTCCTAGAACAAAGTCTTCATGTTCCTGGATGGGAGTAATTTTTTTGCTGTCATCCCATTTGAAATGCGACAACTGTTGGCATATACCAGCTATACCATGTCCTAAACTGAGGTGCCTCGTGCAGCACACCGATTTTCAGCGCATTCCACTGGAAATCACATTATATACATTATTATTTGTATATAATGTGATTTCAGTAGTTTTCACTTTTTCAAAATCAAAAAAAGCATAAAGACTTTTTTCCATGCAAATTTTTGACTTACAGCAACCACCAAAAAAGCAACGATG
>OZ038450.1:8144778-8171533 GCA_964036195.1 Sphaerolaimus hirsutus | reverse complement strand
GGTCACTGTGACATGGGCCCACACACAATAGTTGACATCGCTGGTAAATGTCAACTGAATGTCAACTAAATAACACAAAAGTGTTTAGAAGCATCACACTTAACAGAAACAACGAAAAATAAGTGTCACGATATGAAATGAACTATGCTGTGCCTGTATCACTTTAGAAATGTTGAAATCACATGATTAACTAAAATTTAGTTGACAAGAATCTTGATGTCAACTAGTATGTGTGAACCCATTGCAAGTCACGCCGGTCAATTAACATCAATGAAGTGAATACTGAGCAGCCACACCGTAGCTAACCGACTTGGGGCTCACCCTACAAGCTACAACATGCCTTACTGCCCATGCTATGCCGCACCCATAGCGGATTTTTTGGGGTTAGCATTTTGGGGGGGGGGGGGTCAGCCGGTCAGCACGCGTTTATAACTCGGGAACCGCTTGGCGAAAAATGTTTAAATTTGGATATGTTATGGTTTCAGGTCGGGGCTAGTATCAAGTCCGACGATTTTTTTCTACGACCCCCCCTATCTCCGGTCTGGGGGGTCGTAGAAAAA
Source organism: Sphaerolaimus hirsutus (assembly GCA_964036195.1). Classification (NCBI taxonomy): domain Eukaryota; kingdom Metazoa; phylum Nematoda; class Chromadorea; order Monhysterida; family Sphaerolaimidae; genus Sphaerolaimus; species Sphaerolaimus hirsutus. The sequence goes on along the minus strand of OZ038450.1, from coordinate 8,170,973 downwards.
AATCGTCGGACTTGATACTAGCCCCGACCTGAAACCATAACATATCCAAATTTAAACATTTTTCGCCAAGCGGTTCCCGAGTTATTAACGCGTGCTGACCGGCTGACCCCCCCCCCAAAATGCTAACCCCAAAATCCGCTATGGCCGCACCTCGCACGAACTCACCCTGTCACCCAACGTCTCATTTGCCTCGTCAATGTTGTACACGTTGTGCAGCAGACATGGCAGCCGCCCTACAGCGCACACTTCTGCAAAGTGTGCCGCGCTTGTGTTCTCGCTGAGGGTCTTCAATCGGCCATCGGGTGCCCGTTGGAAACCTGTGCTTGAAGGACGATTTGCACTATTTTTTTTGTGTAGAAGCTAGAAGGGGGGGGGGTATTCCAGATTTTGACCTTCCGGGGGGTTGAATAGATAGCACATCGCTCCTCCTCAGGGCAGGGGTCTCCAGGATTTTGGCCCTCGCGGGGGCTGGATAGATAGCAAATCGCTCCTCCGGAGGGATAGATAGCTGAAAAAATTTTTCTGGGGGGGGGGGCTGGCGGGGGCACAATATATAGGCTTTTTCAAGGTTAAGAAGGCAGAAAGGGGAAAAAATCGCTAATAATCAGTTAAAAGTAGCCAAAATTAGGTATAAAATGGCTAAAAATAGGTATATAACCATGTATATAGCCGGAAAGCACGATTTTGAAGGTGAAAAACTATAAAAAGGTGCGAAAATAGGTGATTTTGAGCGAAAATTGGGGCAAAATTTCTCAAAAACCACTCCAGATGGATAGATAGCTGAGCGATTTGGAGGGGGGGGGTCTTTGGGGGTAGTAGCCAAAAATTTTGCCTCGGGATAGATAGATAGCTGAGCAGCCTCCGGGATAGATAGATAGCTGGCCGATTTGGGGGGGGGGGGCAGCCCCCCCCCCCCAGCCCACCCCCTAGGAGACCCCTGCCTGAGGGATAGATTTTTTGGGGGTTGCGGGATTCAATATATCGCTAATAGGAAAATTCAATATATCAGAAAATCGTTAAAATAGGTGAACCTATGTATATAAGCACATAAAATACCAAATTAGCTGAAAATAGGCGATAATTTGAAGTTTTTACAGTCAACAAATACGACAAGAAAATTTTGAGTCAGTTGCTATCGGAATTGGGGAACTTTTATTCCCACGCTGGGCAAGTATAATAGGGCAATCCCAAATTACGACACATGAACTAGTGATTTTGATGGTTAAAATGAGCAAAAATTTATAAAAATTAATGATTTTGAGCAAAAAGTAGGGCAAAATTTCTCAAACATTGCCCCGGATAGCTATATAGGTTGCTGGGCGATCTGGGGATGGGGTAACATCCCAAACCACAAACCCCCCATCCGGTTAAGACCTATAGCAAGAAGTGGCTTTAGATACTCACCGAGCGGTCTCAGGTGCCCCTTGGGGACCCCTCTAGCCTGATGCTTGCCCGTCGCTGGAGGGAACGTATGCGCGTCAGTTCTTTGGTCCTTTATGAATTTGGTGCCCGCGGCCAGGCCAGGTTTTTTGGCGCCGCGCGCCGCAGCGACGAGCGAAACTGTTATCACGCATACAACTAATTTGTTCATTTTCATCGGACGTGTCGCTAACGTTATTTGTCAAATGAATCACGTTTAGTGTGCGCGTTCCACTTTAGAACTGACAGCAGATGCGTGCAGCGGGGCCACGTTGAACTGTGCTTGTTGGCGCGGCACGTGTCACAAGCTGTCGCCGTGCTGAGCGACCACCGGGCACTAATGTCCTCATGCGTATATTTTCGTTGGCGGTATGTCATGAATCAGGGGTATCTTGAATTTTGACCCTCCGAGTGGTTGGATAGATAGCAAATCGCTCCTCCGGAGGGATAGAAGCTGAAAAATTTTCTGGGGGGGTGTGTGGTGGTTCGATATATAGGCTTTTTCGGGGCATAGAAGGAAGAAAAGGGAGAAAAATCGCTAAAAGTAGTGTAAAATAGCTCAAAATGGGTATACAAGAGCATATAGTACTGAAAATAGGCAGTTAGATGCATGAACCAGTGATTTTGGAGGTGTAAATCTATATATATGTATGTATGAAAATAGCGATTTTGAGCGAAAATTGGGGTATAGTTTCTGAAAAATCGCTCCAGATAGGTAGATAGCTGGGCGATTGGGGGGGGGGGGGGGGGGGGTTAGGGGGTAGTAGCCCAAAATTTTGGGTAGTAACCCCTAGGGTTGAAAAAAAACGTTTTTTTTAACTCGATGTTTAAAAAAAAAAACGTTTTAAAAAAAACAACGTTTTTTTTAATAAAAAAACGTTGTTTTTTTTAAAAACGTTTTTTTTTAAAAGCTCCCAGATATGACCTAGTGTCAACATATATAGGTATATCAGACACTGGCAATACTCTGTGATGTTAAATATGACCATATAATGGCTGTGGAGGCATGGGATAGCATTATAAGTGGTGATTTGTGTCAAAAATATCCATTTTTCGTTGACATATCGTTTGTATATCGCCTTATAGTCAAATGTTCGTGACTTCAGGTAAAGTTTGGCACGGAATGGTGATCAAACAAGGTTATAAAAGGAGGTTGTTACTTTGGGAGTGAAGTTACACACTGTGGAAATACATGGAAGCACATTACCTCAATATTATATATTACAGCAACATATGTCGGCTTATTCACCCATGGTAGCACATAGAAATGGATGTTTTGATACTAAAAATGCAACAAAACCAATGAAAACAACCACCAATGTCAATTTGTGTGTGAAATTGCGCGCTTGCGCGCAAAAATTTTGCAAAATACCTAGTGCTTAGTACTAAAAATTTCGGCCGATGTAAAAAAAACATTTCGGACGTCATGTTTTTTTTTTAAAAAAAACGTTGTTTTTTTTAAAAAACGTTTAAAAAAAACATCGGCCAACCCTAGTAACCCCCCCCCAACCCCCCCCCCCATTCGAGACCCCTGTCATGAATTCGTGAACTGAATTAGTGTCGATACGGGGTTTGAGTACCTAATTGCCCTGTTTTTACTTCAATTCGCAACTGTCTTTATCAGTGTTTTCTAAATATTGCCTATGAAATTGAAGCTCAACATCCTTGTTGGTCTGTCAGCAACCGAAGCCAGTACTTTGTATTTACGTTTTGTTGATGTCGTTGGTTGTGTATTTACTTGCGTCATTGCCAACGGTTTCTTATTTTGGTACATTTTTTTGTTCTGTATGTAGTGACAACGATCATTACAAAACACACAAATACAGACAAAAAAACAAATACAAAATACGATTTTTCACAACAGTCATAGAATTATTCAGAATGTTTATGCAGTTTAGGTTAATTTAGTAATTACTACTTAAGTAACTGTTAAAATAACCCACTTGAAATCATTCTACATCAAATGTTACACAGAACAAAAAATAATCGATTTCCGGAATGTTCTATTTATTTCACCTGAGTATTCCACAATTGGATACTCAAATCTGAAGCAAGCTGCTACATTTGCGCAGGATTAATTTGCTGAACTACCTCCAGGGGTCTCCAGGATTTTGGCCCTCGCGGGGGCTGGATAGATAGCAAATCGCTCCTCCGGAGGGATAGATAGCTGTAAAATTTTTCTGGCGGGGGCACAATATATAGGCTTTTTCAAGGTTAAGAAGGCAGAAATGGGAAAAAATCGCTAATAATCAGTTAAAAGTAGCCAAAAGTAGGTATAAAATGGCTAAAAGTATGTATATAACCATGTATATAGCCGGAAAGCATGATTTTGAAGGTGAAAAACTATAAGAAGGTGCGAACATTAGTGATTTTGAGCGAAAATTGGGGCAAAATTTCTCAAAAACCACTCCAGATAGATAGATAGCTGAGCAATTTGGGGGGGGGTCTTTTGGGGTAGTAGCCAAAAATTTTGCCTCGGGATAGATAGATAGCTGAGCGGCCTCCGGGATAGATAGATAGCTGGCCGATTTGGGGGGGGGGGGCAGCCCCCCCCCCAGCCCCCCCCCTAGGAGACCCCTGACTACCTCCAAATAAGCCCCGCCCCTACTCTCAATTATTATTGTCCCTTTACAAAGAATGATAGGTGGTCAGCTTCCATGTGTATTTTTATGGTTGGCTTATGGTTGGTTTTTGTGGACTTCCCATAGTAACCAAGTCTAAGTAGGTAAATTGATTGGTATCACATGATTGACACTACATTTCCATTTGTATTGTTCACCCCTGCCAAGCCCTTGGCCCCTGTAGTCTGCGTGCAGTAAAACCAGTTTATGAGGAAATACAGGGGGTGCACTTCATCTACTAGTCCGAGACCCTGTAAAATGTCAAACGTACGTTTGCCATTTTACCAGGCATTTTACATGACTTTTGACACTTTGCATGACATTTGTCATTTTACAGCCCATTTTACACGGTCTGGGACTGCCCCCATGACAATTTCCTTGAACGCTGCTATGCCGAACCTTGGTGGAAAGTGTCCCTTTGCAGCCAGCCGGCATCAAATACATATTGATGAATTCCATTCGCAAATCCAAGTTGAAATAGAGATAGACGAATGGATTTATCACCGCGGCCAAGTACACCAGAAACACGGACATTGTGGTCAGAATAGATGATATTGAAAATGGGATGGGAGCTATCCTGCGAAATGTTAATGTAAGATCTAAAAAAATCTTGAACGGTGTGTAGCTCAATAAATATGTAGCTATTGAACTTCTATTTGATTCGATTGAAAATGTATCATGTAGTATGTTTTATCAACTACTGCAGTAGGCAGTTATTGTATTTATGTCCCGTGTAGTGATGTGCAAGCGTCAAAAAGCAAAAAGCGCCGTGGGTCTTTTGGCGCTATTTTGGAGGTGTGCCACGAATAAATTGCCTGGCGGTGGCGCTCGGCGCTAGCGCAAATCCAAAAAGCGGCATGGCGCTTGGCGCTGGTGGTCGGAATAACGTCCTGGCGCTTGGCGCCAATATCCTGGCTCTTTTAACATCACAAGTTCAGTGGCAAGCTTGAACTCACCATGTAAATTGGTAGAGAGACTGGGCAAACACTTGTGGTAAAGTGACAACGGCACCAATCAGTAGAAGCCTCTGTTCGATATTCTGATTTCGTTGATTGCCTGTCGTCACCACCCTTATTTTGCGGTCGTTATAGTACTGAAATCAAATGCGAATATAAATATTCTGTAAACTCGCCGGGTTTTTTACTGCACCTGGTGCCAGTCCCAGACCCTGTAAAATGCCCTGTGAAGTGTCCAATTGCATGAAAGTTTCAAAGGTCATGTAAAATGCCCGGTGAAAAGGCAACCCTTGACACTTTGCATGACATTTTACATTTTACAGGGTTTGGGACTGCCACCTGGTGTCAAAATGCCCACCTTGAAAATGGCCACCAGGTATAGGAGCACAGTGCATCCAGCCAGCACACTTTGGTACCCTAGATCCGAAATCTGCGTAGAATGTCTACATCGGTCCATTTTATACACGCGTGACAACGATGAAGCTTACGTAAATCCATCGAAGTCCCCATGGGTTGGATGTATTCGTGTATCTGTACTCATATGGCGTCCCTTCATTGAAAATGTGATACTGGCAACAGTCCATCAGCTGTGGTATACGCATCAGGAATGGCAGCACAAAACTGACTACGCAGCATTTGACCGCCGTGTTTGTGGTGAACAGCTGCATGATATTTTCTTCATTTAGTTTTTGTGTGTGGGGTGTCAACTTTCCATTTTCCGATTACAAGTTTTTCCCATTTCCGATTTCTGGCTGCTCAATTTTTTTCCGCTTGATTTTCCATTTTCAAGCAATTTTTCTGGGGGGTTTTCCACCTCATCTTCCATTTTCCTGCAAATTTTCATTTTTTCACGTCAGTTTCCGTTTTCCAGCAAATTTTCTGTTTTTCTGCCTCATTTTCCGTTCTCCGGCTCAACCATCTGTTTTCTGTTTCAGCCAAACTGGTAAACCTGCATACAGGTTTTCCAATTATGTGTATTTTTCCAGCAAAATTTCTGCTCATTTTTCCATTTCCAGTAATTTTTTGGAAAGTTGCTCCCATGCAAATTTTGCTTTCGGGTTTGTGGCATTCCATTTTTCTGTTTTCTGGCAAAAACTGTTCAATTAAAGTACAAAAAGTTTTCCTTTTCTGTTTTCCGGCAAGTGCAGAAAATCTTCCCATTTCCGTTTTCCACAAGAATTTTTTGACATCCAAATTGTGTGCCCTTCAAATTTATTTTGCAATGCCGCGTTGACTCACTGCTTTCACTTTAACAGGCTCAGCGATTGCAATAAGCCTGTTGATTCCAATGAAAAACTGATGGAACATTGTAGACAAGTATGTGACATTGTTTAGGTAGATAAGTATAAAAGACACCAGGGGGCAGTCCCAGACCCTGTAAAATGTCAAATGTCATGCAAAGTGTCAAAAGACATGGAAAATGCCCTGCAAAATGGCAAACGTACGTTTGCCATTTTGCAGGGCATTTTACATGACTTTTGGCACTTTGCATGACATTAGACATTTCACAGGGTCTGGGACTGGCACCAGATGCTTTTCTTCAGAAAAGGGTCGCAGTCCATCCATGAAAAAGTTGTCACAGATCATTATGAATCCCATTGAAATGTCGCTGACCGCCATACTCCTAGCAAGTGTAAAGAATGGCCCAGAAAATTTTCCATTGCGATTTTTTATCAACAGCACAAAGCACAGGATGTAACAGAATAAACCAGTTGGCAGCGTGATGATGCACGCGTCCTTTATAATTAATTTAAAAATCAACGACCAATTTAGCGACCACATTTTCACGTTTGCAATTTACTGTCCAACTGTAACTTGCCTAAAACATTCTAAAAATATGATTTCAATATCATCTGTCAACTGATTAACTGCAAATGTTAACTCCGACACCGTAATTCCTTGAATAAATTCTCCGGGGAATTATTCTTCATCAGGTAGCTTTGATAGAAGAGTTAGGCAGGAAAACTTCAAGCCGATATCGGTAGTTAAGTTGGCATTGCTTCAGTCACATTTTTCTCAAAAAACAACAACGAACGCTCAAAGTCGTTGTTAATATGAATCACGCAATATGCTGATGCATTCATGTATACTCCGTGGACCTGCAAGTATGCTTCCAAAATTACATAAATAAATATGACATGAACGATATCTTAGGCGAGCTGGGTAAATACTTTACAAGCACATTCATATTAAAAATTCAAAAAAGAAAAAGGCGGAGTCGCGTACATGCGACGAATGTTTTTTTCCTGAAAGGTTTTCTCTTTTTTGATTATATTAACGATGACGTCATGATGGAGTGTTTCCTTCAGAAGAATGCATAGCCTGCGGTCCGCGGAGTTAAAAGACAAAACGTTGCCAGCAAGTGATGCCGTGGGGATCACTTTATTTTGTTCTATGTAGATAAATACCCAGATCTGTACTCAAATTTTAATTTAAGTACAATTATGAAGTGTGGACATGAAATTTCCTTAAATATGTTTGAACTTGACAGTGGTTTTCTGTCATCTGTTATCTTACTATTCAAATTGTGTACAGCCTTTGTATTATCAATTGACTATGCACAACGTCGTTCTTTACATTCGCCACCTATAAAATTTATTTGGATGGAGCAGTTATTCAAGTGGGCTACTTTTCTAACATAGTTTAGGTTGCGAGCAATTAGTGGGTGATGGTAGCTGACGGAAGTTTTCAATAATAACGCTCAGGAAGTTAAACGCCCTGTTTTGATGCGATTAAGTCAATATTTATCACCGTAATAAAGGTCAACTCAACAGTCACTTCCTTCAATAATTTGCTTTTGCAGGTCACCCGCAAAAGCGCTCAGTGGATTGTTCCAATAATTGTGGGTTGAATGTTTTTTTTAAATATGGTGATCACATTACAATTCATGATTGATTCAGATATAAGTTTTGTTATGGCTGATCCCAATTGGCTTATTTTCATACCATAAACACAGTTACACGGAGGCCAGACCACTTTAAATGCTAGTGCTTTACATGCTGGGAAATGCACAGTTAAAATGCTGCAGTGCCTCATTTTAAATGCTACTGTGCTACAGTTTACATGCCTGTATGAAATTTTCTCATACCACTCAGTTTACACCCTTTCTATGCCATATAGTGTTACACTTTATGTGTTGCATAATTTTTGCTTCACCCTCCTTTATTGCACACTTTAAATGCTGCCAGCATGCCACATAAATAAATAACAAATTTGATAAATGATGATAACAATTGCAATACAATCAAATGTCGTCAACAACAACTGTGTCTGTCTGCACAAACTCATGAGTGCTTCATTCACAGCACAATATTTCACATGCGAAACTCTGATATCTATACATGTCTGCCATCAAACATTTGATAATCTACTGTGATCACTGATGGTGTTGTGGTTCATGTGATTGAACCATTCCTTTCTAATTTACCACACCCTTCATTGTAAAATCCCATTTTTTATTTGGCAGGCATAGTACAAAAGTGCCATGCAAAATGTGTAATAATAGAGTATGAAAAAGTGAGTATAGAATTATATAGCATTGAATGTGTGGAAAATGAGTAGAGTGAGTATATTTCATGCTGGCACATAAATTGTAAACATAACAGTAGCATTTGAAATGAGGCATTTCAGCATTTGAAATGTGCTAGTTTTCCCAGCATATAATGTGACTAGCATTTAAAATTTAAAAGTGTCGTGTACACATGTAAGGGAGGGATTTTTTAATCATTTTGGGCCCGAATGGAATGCCAGGCCCTAATATTTTCAAATATGTCCGGTTTCCGAAGGCCAGAAATATTCCTAACTTTCCCGGAAGTTAAAGATATGATTTTCCTACGATTTACTCTCTTTATCGCTTAAAAACAAGGCTAAATATTTGGATACCGGTTGATTGTCCTCACGAATCATTTGATGTGACATGCTCAGGTCCCCCTGTCACAATCAAGCAACGTTAATTAATGAATTAGTGTGGGATCAAATTCTACGGAACCGGATTAGTCAAGGACGTAGCCAGGGGGGGGGGGCGGGGGGGCGGCCGCCCTCAAAAAAAGTGCCAGAAATGGCACTTCCAGAAGACGAGTTTGTCGACAGTTTGAAAAATCTTTGCGCGCGAGCGCGCATTTTCACAACATATATTTTTTGGCTGACTGGCTCCGCCGCCTCAAAGCCAGTGAAAATGGACCCAATCCCTGTCTATGTCACTCTATATGCCTGTAAAAAACAGACGTATACTGGTCTTTTGGCGCCAATGCCAACGCCAGTGGCGCCACGAATGGCGCCAGCGCCATGGCGCCATTCCCCTACTACAGGGGTAAAACTTTAGGGGGGGGCCACCCCCCCCGTTCACCGGGCTCAGTACCCAATCCGCCCCCCGCTCAAAAATCCTGGCTACGTCCCTGGGAATAGTGGACCCTGATCTAATGTGGTTCCATTGTGCCTGCGCACACTAGTTTTCACACGAAATTTCTAAAACTCACAAATCAGCTTAGAGGGCAGTCCAATATATCCAATTTTGTCATGATGATTACCGGTTTTAGGTATGAAAAAGCGTGTTCCTCACTATGAAGTTCACGAAAATTTCTGACGAAATAATAACCCCACCTCGAATAAGCCCCCCTCGAAATACCCCCCCTCAAAGTTTCCACTCTGAAAAAATAAACCCCCTGGGGGTATTTCGAGGAAATACGGTAGCATACAAAAAGAGTAGGCTGGATGTCGCCGTATCGCCATTTCAGTTTTCACATCGGTCACGGTGAAAACTAGTGTGTGTAGGGCCATTGTCACCGACTACACTATAAATATTTGTATATCTGGGGCCAGTTCCGCAAGTGGAAAAGTTAAGAGTTTAAACTTAAGAGTTGAGTAAAATGACAAATGACAAGTTATGAGAAAAATTTAAGAGTTAAGAGTTGAGTAAAACGACAAATGATTTTACTAAACTCTTAACTTTTAACTTTACTCTTAACTTATCATTTATTATTTTACGTAACTCTTAACCCTTCACTCTTAACTTTTCCACTTGCGGAACCGGCACCTGATTGTGTTAGCCACTGGCTGGGGGAAAATAGGACAGAAAACGTTTCTCCATTCATAAGCATCGAATTTTCAAGAACAGGCAGCATAAGTATTCAACCATCTCGCAATTTATTTGCATTTTCATTTGTTTGTCCAATCCCAATGATATTGAGCGCGTAACACTAATTTCCTCTGCCAAGTTTGAACAACGTCAAAGCAAGTTCACTTCAAAGAAATGTGACTGTGGTCTGACGTAAAAACCTATGATGGAAATGGCTCACACTTTGCATGAAACTTTGACCACACCAATTTGATCTGAACAACGAGCCAACAATGAAAATTTTCTTCGTAATTGTAAATATAATTGGTTCACTTCTGGATCATTTTTACACAGGATTGATCAGATAACTTTTTTTCTCAAATAATGGTAACATGTAAAATGAGGTGCGATAACCACAAGTGCCAAAAAAAACAAAATTGCCAATTGAATTATCAGTACCTGACAAATGCAGTGGTTGTCTTTATTAAAACACTGCAGAATTTGCTGCATGTCTAATGGGAACCTCGTATAGGGCAACCGCTTAGTGCGGCAAAGTAGTTAAGCAGCTAATATAAAAGATTTTTTTGTGTGGAATTTACCGATGGCCGGTGTTTGTTAAGTCTTTTTCAAAAACACGAGCATTGCAACCACTTATTTAAAACTGCAGCTGAAATTTGCAGTACTTGCTAGGTAGGTAAGTATATTGCAATTTTTATGTGCAGCCATGCAATTTCACATGCAAATGAACATTGGGCATCGTTTTCATTGGTTTTGTGGTATTTTCAGTAAGCATAGCAGATGCTCTGTTAGCCAGGCATCACTTAACGAGGTTGGCCCTTTGCTTTCGTGCCGCATAATGACCTATTCCGCATTTTGTCACCTATTCGGGCCATGCTTAACCGACATCTAAACCCATCCCACATCTAGCCCATCGCACATCTAATTCCCCCATAGATGTGGGATGGGCTTTGATGTGTGATGGGGTTAGATGTGTGATAGTCTGGGGATTAGCGGCATGTCAAGTAAAGTGATTTGCGCATTATTTCGTGAATTTAGCGATTAGTAAAGTGATTTAGCTAGCAATGGAATATTTATGATTAAAACTGGGAAGAACGTGGGGGGCAAGTAACGGGTGGCCCACGTCAGGCGCACGGATTTGATTGGCCCCCAACACATCAATTTTTAATGAAAACTGCTCGAATTTGGTATGGGGGTAAATAAATGTACCCCATTTGTTGTGTTAAGTGCACGGTTTCATATCGCAAGATTTCGTGTCAGATCGTGAAAGAGTTTCATATTTACGTTTTTGAATGTGTCCCATTGTAGATGGTCCTGTGGTTTTGCATACAATGTGATAAATGTGAAAATGTGATATTTATGTGTGTGCTTAACATACTAAATGTGGTACGTTTATCTACTGTCATGCCAAATTTGGACTATTTTTATGAATAATTGGTGCTTTGGTAGACGATTGAACCTGTGCGCCACGTTCAAACACGTATCAAACTATGCTTCACGTTCCGACATGAATTTTTGGTGATGTGGAACCGTGCATCTAACACAACAAATCGGGTACATTTATCTACCCCCATACCAAATTTGAGCAGTTTTCATTCAAAATTGACGTGTTGGGAGCCAATTGAAACCGTGCGCCTGACGTGGGCCACCCTATAGTTTCAGGGAAATGTTGTCAGGGGATGTTAATGTTTCAGGGGAGGGATGGAAATTTTTCAAGGGAACAGTGAAACAAATAATTCACGGGAGAAAAGCTCAGGAAAAATAACATAAAAATCAATGTGATAAAATGTCATTTCCGACATTTTCCAAATACCGGTGATATTTGCCACATCAGCCAGCGGCGTGCTGACACAGCAGCGTCACGCAAGTTACATCTACATGGGTCTGCCGCTCGACGCAAAGTCGCCCGGAGCACTTCGCGGGGGAGGTACTTTGTGTTTGCCGACACGCGCCCATCACACATCTAACCCCATCGCACATCTAAGCCCATCCCACATCTATGGGGGGTTTAGATGTGCGATGGGCTTAGATGTGCGATGGGTAGAATTAGCTGTGCTAGATGTGGGATGGGTTTAGATGTCGGATGGCACGGGCTCGCCTATTCATCGTGAAGAAATAACACACAGTTATTCAAAAATTGTGCCATTTCATAAAGTGAAACATTTGTCACAAAGACATCGCACTTTTTTTAACCGAGGTGGCGAACGTTTTTATTTTCCTTTTTATGTATCAATTATACTGCGTTAATACAAAGATTCATTGCTTTTTGTGTGCAAAGGTTCTACATATGTAGTATCCACTACCTTACCTAAATACATACCTATGTAAGTTAAAACCATGATAATAATATACCTAAATGGAATGCGTTGAGTAGGACATTATATGCGTAAAAAAATATGCATAACTGAAAGGGGAAAACCTATCGGACATAAGAACTATTAGAAGGTGTTGCTAATTACCTGCATACTGAGTGCAAGCGCTTAGGTAAAGTAATTTTTAAACTACCATTTTCAATTAAGCATACTCATCCACAGCTGTCATAGCATTTATCAGTTGCTGACTAGAATAAATCAATCCCATCAGACCAAACAAAAATCCGAGCATAATAATGGCCCAATTTTTCATGCGCGTATTATCGCTCAGCGTGCCGTGTTTGATGCGCAAATGAAAGTAGGACGGCCAGATGAAACTCAGGCAGGTGCCGGTGATGTTGCCGATCAGGCCCATGAGCAGCGCGAAGTGCGGCACTGTCAGCGCGACGATCAGCGTGAAGCAGACCAGGGGGCAGTCCCAGACCTTGTAAAAGGCCCTGTAAAATGTCAAATGTCATGCAAAGTGTCAAAAGTCATGTAAAATACCCTGCAAAATGGCAAACACGTTTGCCATTTTCCAGGGCAGTTTACATGACTTTTGACACTTTGCATGACATTTTACATTCTACAGGTCATTTTACAGTGTCTGTGATTGGCACCAGACCCAAGCGAATGGCCAGCGCCCACTCGCGCAGCGACCCGCCAACCGAGTAGGCGGACGGCAGTTTCGTTTTGGGCGCGCCCAGGAACAGGTTCTGCTCGATGATGGTCGCCGTGGCGTAGAAGGGCAACGGATAGGACAGCAGCGCCTTGACCACCAAGATCAGGTTCAGCATCGACTGAAAGAGTGAGAGAGTTGATATACGGTATTTCCTCGAAATACCCCTCACTCGATATACCCCGGACGAAATACCCCCCCCCCCCAAATATAGTGTATAGAGAACGTAAATGGCAAAAGCTACGGTTTGTGATCCGGAAAACGTAGAAGACACGTTTAAAACAATGACTGTGTATGTTAGAACAGGCTTTATACGGTCTACGTACGTCTATAGGGTGTTATACATGGCAGTTTTTGTTACATTTTTCGCGTTCTGTGTACGTTACAAACAACAATTTAGTACTGGGATTTCAAAAAATTTCTTCCGAAATAATACCCCCTCGAAATAGCCCCCTCGTTTAACCCCCCTCAAAATGTTTCACTCTGAAAAAATAAACGGAGGGTAATTCGAGGAAATACGGTAGTTGATTTTGGCCAATCACAATTGACCCTCAATGGAGGCCGTTCGCGCCCACCTTGAAAAACTGTCCCGGCACGTTATTCGGCACCTCCTCTTGGGTGAACTCGCCGAAAGTGAGAAAGCCGATCAAGCCAAAAAGTGCTTTGAACGCGGCGGCGGTCATGTGCGTCCAGCGCAGCATCGGCTTGAACGTCGACCGGTCGGCCAGGCTGCCCTCCAACGTTGGCAGGAAAATGTGGTCCGTGTAGCTGGGTGAATCGAGTTTCAGTGAAGGGAATTGGGACACTCAGTGGTGCCAATGGCACATCGCGCCCAGTGTCGCACTGGCCACTAGGTGACTTTTCACTGTCGACTTTTCAGACATCGCGTGTTGAAAACATTTGAAATTGATTTTCTATACTTTCCAAACAAATACCTATTCAGGATCGATATTTGATGACCAATGATGTCAGATACTCAATCTTCGGTATTCGGTTCGATTTACCGTATTACCTCGAATTATCCCCCCCCTTGAATTAACCCCCCCCTCGAAATACCCCCCCTAAATTTCGGCTGAGGAAATAATAAACCCCCCCCCCCTCGAAATACCCCCCCCCTAAAATTGAGTGTATCGTGAACGTACATGACAAATACCGCAGTTTGTGATCTGTACAAGTCAGAACACACGTTAAAAGTGATGATTGAGTGATGTTAGGGAAGGGTTTATGTGTATATACAGTTATATATGCCTAAAAACACATATACATCTATGTAATTGCTTGATTTTTCTACGTCTGAGTATGCGGAATTTCTGAAAATTTCTGGCGAAATAATAGACCCCCCCTCGAATAACCCCCCCCCCTCGAATTATCCCCCCCTCAAATTTTGCTGGCGAAATAATAAACCCCCTGGGGGTATTTCGAGGTAATACGGTAACTGTAAACTACCTACATAAAAAAAATCCACTTTTAAACTACTTATCGAAAAGCGCCAGGAAAACGTTGCCATGGTGCCATCACAAAAAAATGACACCCGGCACCGACAACGGAATGCTGCTTTTTCAGCTACCATGTTTATTATTACACAAGCGTTTTAGGACAGTTGAGTGTTTTGTACACATTTTGCCGAATGAATGTAAAAGCCAACCGTACAGTATCCACGCAATAATTATTCAAATAAATCTCATGCGTTTTTCGTTGTATAAATATTTTATTGAGTTGCCAGAGAAAAGGTCGCCAGGGGGCAGTCCCGGACCTTGTAAATTGCCCTGTAAAATGTCAAATGTCATGCAAAGTGCCAAAAGTCATGTAAAACGCCTTGCAAAATGGCTACCGAGTTACATGACTTTTGACACTTTGCATGACATTTTACATTTTACATCTTACAGGGGCATCTTACAGTGTCTGGGATTGGCACTAGGCGCCAATGACACCATGGCGATGGCGCCATTCCTCCACTAGTTCCAACCGCACTCGCACCTGAATACGACGATGCCAAGCACGGTGGGGAAGATGTGAATGTCGAATGTGAATTTGACCTGGCCCCAATGCCATTCGCTTATCCGCGTCAAACAATACAGCAGGACTATTGCGTTGATAGCCACGTGCGACACCTTCGAATAATCGATCATGTAAACTCCGCCTATGCAGATTCAATGCATCGTTTAATTAAGGATTACCGTGTTCCAAAAACTGAGATTGGAGACGGCAGTGATGTCTGTCAGCAGCGCACAGGGGAGGAGAAAAATGGAAGCCACCACCATCCATCCTATTTTGTCAATTTCTAGTCCCGGGAAGCTTCCCTCGAGCAAATCACCTGGCATAAATAAATATAATGAACAGTGACATAAAATTAGAAATTAATCCCCTGATATTCAAATGTTGCACAAGTTTTATAAAAAAGGCTGTGTTCAAATGAAAAATGTGAGAAAAAATTGGTGAAAACATGTAACGGCAGCCTCCAATAGAACGGCAGGGAAAAAGTTGACGAAAAAATAGAACGGCGCTCTTCTATTAGAAGAAATACGGTTAATAAACTCGCCTGCGAGCACGACATACAAAATGCAGGTCATCATGAGTTCGGTTATCTGCGCCGCCAGCACCAACCGACCGCCCCACGCGGCGCCCCAAACAGCCTCGGCTATGTCGCGGTAGGTCTTCCTGACGCGCTGGCCCTGCGATCGCACAGGGCAATCGTTTTTAAGTGAGCTTTTGCCGTAAAAGTTTGCCGAGCCACCTTCTCGTCGTAGAGACAGTCGACCAGTATGATGCCGGTGTAGTAGCAAATGTAAGCCACGCCCACGAGTGCGACGATGGTCCACCATCCGCCGTGCAGCACGCCGTAGGGCAGACTCACTATGAACATGCCCTGCGCGGACGCGGCTGCGGCAGTTATATCGACTAGACCCGGCAGCGCAACGCAACACCAACTTGAATGGCGTTGGTGACGTTCCAGCCGGCCTGGTAGGGCGTGATGCGTTTGCGTCGCACGCCGTGCTCGTCGCGCTCCTCTTCGACATCGTAGTCGGCGTCGTGGCGCACGGCGCCGTACGACTGCGCCCCGTTGTCGCCCTTGGCCGCGGGCGGCGGTCCGGCGCTCAGCTGCGCAGAGTACAGCTGCGTCTCCTTCTGTCCGCCCGCCTCCAGTGACGGCGCCGCGGCGCCGGGCGGGGCCGCGTTGGCGGGCGGCTGAAGACGCGGCTGCGGCGGCACCTGCCGTATGCCGCCGACGACGGGCGCGCGCACAGACAGCGGCGCCGCCTCGCCCTCGCTGCTGGTGGCGGACACGTGCGACTTGATGAAGCCGGCCACCTTGCCCGAGCCGGAGAACATAGCCGTCGATTTGTCGCCGATCAGCTTTCAGTGATACCACATCACGTGCGATACGTAAAATACGTACAAATTAACGTAGACTTTACTTTTGACCGTACATAACGTGCACAGAGTTCATACAGAGGACATTCCGGTACAGGCTTTAGTTATGCTATTTATTTTAGCAACTGCACGAAGGACAAATTTTGCTTCAGTCTCGCGTGAGCGAGCAAGAGTTTAGAATAATCCCATCCGGTCTCCAGTCGGCGTTCGAGCAAACCAGACGCCCATGGGCCGCCTAAAGGGATAAGATGCGACGGACTTCACATTCACCGAGGCCGGGCGACGGTAAGCTTGAGGAATCGGTGTGCACGCGCTGGCCGCACAGGCGGAAATCGTAATGTAGCCAGATGCTCGCAAACCGCGGTGCGAAAACGATACACGGCGAGAACAAAGCACGATTACCGTGGAAGGAGGTAAAGAAACTTCCCCGCGGATGAAAACCGTCGGCGGGCGGGGGGGGGGGGGGGGGCAAACGGCCGCAGTAACAAAGCGAGTGGAAGTGGCGATAAGGTGGGCGGGCGGCGGGGACTCGAGCGGCACGACTTAAGTGCCCATCCAGTGCGAGCGGGTCGGGGCACTAATGAACGGCTGGGAATATGGCCGGCGTTATACGCGCGCAGCCACTGTCCACGCGGCGCGCAAACGGCGGCAATGTGCCAGGGCGTGAAGACGTCATGAATGGTGCGCGCCTTTGATGCGGCCGCGCGAGATGGAATAAAACGGTGAATTTTTGATCATGGATGAAGGTGGCACACACACACACACACACATAAGCTACCTATTTAGAATAGCCGGGCATTAAGTAAGTGAAAGATTTTCCATACTGGGATGACACAGAGCCATCAAGCGTCATTTAACTGCGCCGAGTAAAGTATTGTCGAATGTGCCCCATTGCCAGACCACGAAGCATTTTTCGCTTCAGTGGGTAGCACGGGAACCGTTTCGTAGATAGAAAGCGTACGCGTACGTGAAGGGTGTACCTATTTACTCATTCAATGTGCGCTTCAAATTCACGAACGCAGGTTTTCTCGTTGTTCAAAGAAATAAAAAATGATATGATAACTTTCTTGATACTTTCTGCACAATGACAACGCCAAACAAAAGTAAAATATTATATCAATGTCATCAAGCGCACATCAAGTTCGAATTCACTGCCAGTTCAGTGACAAGAGACGAGAACAAGTAAACTTACAAATCGAATATAAAGCATCGATAAAAATTCAAAAGCATTGTCATATCATTGCAGGATGGCTTAACTGTTCCCGGATCAGCGATTTTCCATGAATTATTTAACAGTTCGGTGAGCATATAAATATACCGTATTTCCTCGAATTACCCCCCGGTTTTTTTTTTTGGAAGTGGAAATTTTGAGGGGAGTTTAACGAGGGAGGGGGTATTTCGAGGAGGGTTATTATTTCGCCAGAAATTTATTGAACTCCCTCCCAGTACTAATTTGTTGCTAGTAACGTAAATCCGCAGACGTAGAAAAATGCAAAAATAACCGCATGTGTAAGAGTCTATAGAGTTAGGTGGTAAGTAAAAATATGTACCGTATTTCCTCGAAATACCCCCAGGGGGGTCATTTTTTCAGAGTGAGGGTTTTGAGGGGGTAATTTGAGGGGTGTTATTATTTCGCCAGAAGTTTTTTGAACACCCAGTACTAATAACGTACGCAGACCAAGAAAAATGACACAAAAACCACCATGAATAGGAGTCTATAGCCTTATAAACACCTTCCCAGTCAGGTCCGGCACCCTATTTTTGATTTCACTTGAGTTGCCCTTACTCGAGCCGCGCGGGTGCTAGAAAGCTGAACATGCGGGGTTATACAGTTGTAACCCCCCTCTACACCACATCAATGTAGGCCACGGCGACTCATTACAGGGTGGGTCGCTGTATATGCAAAGTTTTTTTCCGGGGGTATTTCGAGGAAATACGGTGGTCTCCAATAAAGATAAGTCACCATGGATAGAGTGGACAACATAATTACATCTAAATCTCACAACAAAATATACCTAAATATATAAACAAACAAAAATGAAATCGATGTCATTTACATCAGACTTGACTATTTACAAACAGACTACAAATACGCTGACTGGAATGTAATCACTAATGACTTAGCTTCTGACATGATTTATCATTTATTTCAACCCACATAATCACTAAACTCGGTGACTTGATACCCTGCACTCGCACTTATTTATGTCTTACGTTGGAAGCGTGCCAATTAGAATATAGACATTTAGAAGTGGACGCTTCATTGCCGGTTCAACCATTCAAAATAACGAATTAAAATATCACTGTAACGGGCGCTGGTGCTATCTTCGGTGCAGTCCCTGTGTAATTTACAAAGCCACCAAGTAAACTGGTGGCACATTTAAATGAGAAATCAGGTACCTCATTTTTCATAACAATCTCACCGGAAAACGTGCAGCCCAATATGGCTGCCATTTGTTGTGGGGGTGCCCACAACATTTGCCTACATATATGCCAAGTGGCACCCCATGGCACCCCCCTGTTCTGCTGCTACAGATTGATGAAGATTTTTTGCCAATTTTTTCCTGGAAAATATAAATGAGAATTTTCAAAAAACCACACAAAATATAGCTGTGGTGAAGTGTGCAGCCATTTTTTGGTGTGGTGACAACACAAGTGATGAATACACGTGTGTTGGTTCTTTTTCAAAAAATTAAAAGTCCTTGTGGCTTGCCCAAAGCCATCTTATGACCCACTGGTAATTAGGGGGTATATTTTGACCCCCTGCCCACTCCCCCACACAAAAATTACCCCCAATATACAGACATGTGCCACGGAGCCATGTCAAGAATCATTTTAAACTTTGTGATTACCTAAATTGTGGTTGTGATTAAAAAACTGTGATTTTTGATTTTCTGGACATGACCTCTTTGTTTGTCTGGCCCACTCACGATAGATACAGGGCACATTGCCCATTGGCTCCTACAGGTTTTTATCAGATAATTAGTGCCCACATTTAATGGGCACAAGTGTTTTGTAATTTACATCACAACACTGCAGGTGCTGGACACGCTGTCACGCGAGTGCCCTCTTTACACAGGGCTGTTTTTATAATTCGCTATAAAAAATACTTAAGTGCAAAAACAGGGCCCAGGAGCAGCCATATGTTGCCACTGACACTGAGCGAGCCAATTGTGGCCCCCATGTGCTCCATGAATAGCTTGGGATAGTGGATGTCCACTTTTTCAAACCTGTTTTTCTCAAAAAAAATTTTTGGATTTGATCAACAACGCCATCATTGTGTAGGGCTTCTGGGGGTTCTGAAGGGGGTAGAAAAGTTAAACATACTTACAATCTACCAATGTCAGAACAACTTTTTGGTCTCAAATGTCCAGAAAAAAATATATTAAAAATATAAATTTCTTCAGGAACAAAAATTTGTATGAATTCTCATTTATATTTTCCAGAAAAAATGTGGAAAACTATTTTTTTCTGCAGCAAGGGTGGCCTGAGGGGGGTGCCCCCTAGGGTATATATAGTAAATACGTGGGGGCACCCTCACACAAGATGAGAGCCTAACAGGTTGCATGTGGGAATTGTAAAATACAATAAAGTGATTTTCTCATTTATATTTTCCACCAGTTTACGGTCATTTTTCGGTATGGCATTAGTACGGCGCTGCGGTGCATTCTATCCAGTGTCTTTCCCATGGGTGGGTTCTGTCGTCACATATCATCACCTCGTTATAAACTTAACATTTTAGTCAAAAACTGCCGTGTTACCGCACAAACAGGCAGCATAACGTGTGTTGTATGTATGTATGTATGTATTTATGTATGTATGTATGTATTCATGTTGTGTGTTTGTAAAAAATGATTTTTTGTATCCGCGTTATCAGGTGTGCATTTATTAAGCGGGCATTTTAGTCAAAAACTGTCTTGTCTCCATACAAACCGGCGGCATAATAGGCATAATATCGTGGTCGTTGAAATGTATTTACCGTATTACCCAGGAAAACCTCCAGGGGGTTTATTATTTCGCCAGCATATATAGGTAGCTCAAAATTTGCCGACAATATAATAAACCCAAAACAAAAAAAAAATTTAAGGGGTTATAAAAAGTAAAACCTACTCAAACGAATTGAAACGGAGGAGTGACGAGCAGGGAAAAACGATGACTCTCACTTTTACTATAAAAATCGAAAAAATACTCGCTTATACGTTTTGCCTGAGTAAAAATACTGGTGCTACGTTTGCTCACTTTTTACGCAGTGTAAAAGTAAAACATTGTACTTTACGTTTTCTGTACTCAAGGGTGAGTAAAATAAAATCTTTTTTTACATTTACTTTGAAAAAAGTTCAATACTTTTAACAACTCCGCATAATATGGGTTTTGTAAAAAATGTTTTTGTATTTGCCTTATCAGGAAGGTGTGCATTTATTTATTTACCCGGCACGGCTGCACAGAGTTCCTCGCCGTTTACAGCACGCAGTATTTATTTAATTTTTTATCTAAACAGTCATCAAGCGCATGACCGACTATTTTCTTACGCAAGCAATTTTCAACCCTACTTAAATCACTCTGAATTTAACTGAAGGATTTCTGCCCACACACAAAACAAAGGGCGCGTTCACAGGAATACAGGAAAATTTCGGAGATGTCAGGCAACGCAAACACCGGCGGACCGGCCTACATCAATCCGACGTATCCATTCGACGGTGAGAAGCGTTGTTCATACTGGTGGTAGTCCCAGATCCTGTAAAATTTCAAGTGTCACGCAGTGTCAAAAGTCATGTAAAATTTTATGCAAAATGGCAACCGAGTTGCAAGTTGCAGGGAATTTTACATGACTTTTGATACTGTGACTGGCATTTGACAGGACATTTTACAGGGTTTGGGACTGGCACCTGGACCAATTCGACTATACAATTAAAATCCTGGACAAATCGCAGCCGAGCCGCCGCCGCCATACCCGGGGCTGGATCCACCCGCACCGAACAAACAGCAGACTGCGCGAATGCACGTGCCGCAACAGCAGCAGCGGCACGGCGCGGGCGTCAGCGGCAACACAGTCACCTACCAGGGAGCAGTCCCAGACTCTGTGAAATGGCCTGTAAAATGTCGAATGCCATGCAAAGTATCAAAAGTCGTGTAAAATGTCCGGTAAAATGGCAAACGTACGTTTGCCATTTTACGGGACATTTTACACGACTTTTGACACTTTGCATGACGTTCGCCATTTTACAGGCCATTTCACAGGGTCCGGGACTGGCACCAGACCCCGCCCCTAAATCCATCATACCCAAGCAACACAAACGTCGGGGTTGCGGCAGCGGGGATGAACATCGTTCCCGTGGATCGGCCGATCTATGCGTGTCCGTACTGTCACAGCGCGTGCTTCGTAAGTGAAAGGCGTATTTTCGGCTGCGCACATTATAGTTGATATCAAAATTTCTGTCAACTGAATATTACGACACATGGGTGTCAACTGGCCTGTGTCAACTCAGAATTCGGCTTCATATGTCGCAGAGCGATCTTCAAATGCACTTGCCATATTTATTTGCCATCATTCCGCATGTGCATTTGGATATCGCTCTGCGACACGTAGAGCCGACGTCTGAGTTGACACAGACGAGTTGACACACACCTGTCAATTAGTGTGTGGGCCGCCAATAATGTCAATTCAACTTTCCTATGTGATAGAGCATATTTAAATTTATATCGTGACACTTATTTGCATTGTTTCTGTTAAGTGCGATGCCTAAACATTTTTTTGTTTTTTTTAGTTGACATTCACTTGACATTTATCTGCGATGTCAACTAGTGTGTGCGGGCTCATTGGTTCACGCGCACGGAAACGCAAACTGGGCGAAAATGCAGGGCGCGGGTAAGCGAGTGACGACGTGCCCACATTGCCGCGGTCTGGTCTCCATTGGCGACTGGGCGGGCAGCAGAAGCAACACCTATTTCTTCATCGGCGTGGCGTTCATCGTGCTCTCCGTGGTGCTCACCGTAAGTCCCTTTGCAATGGTTCGCTGAGGACTAAGGGTTCACCGGCGAATTCATCCGTTATTGATGTTTTATGTGGGGGTGAGCATGAGCAAAATTACGGCTAGATGTAAAATTCAAATGTCTAATTTAATCGCAGAATTATTCCAGAGGGTGGATGATGATTAGCGTTCTAAAAATCTCTGGGAGATTTATAGTAAAAAAATCTGACAAAATATAATTAAATGGTATTTTAATTATATTTCTATTTTTTGTGAGATTGTTCAGAGAGATTTAATTATATTTGATTTTTAGAGAGATTTTCTGAGATTATATTTTCTCAAAATCGGCCATTTTTTGCATCGCTAATGATAATGCAGGTTTCAAATTGGTCATGGCCCAAGTGTTATTCAATACTTAAATCGTGTCGAAATCACAGCACGAACGGTGAAATTTAAAAAACAAACATTCGCAGTAAACAACAGTTCGGTATGATGAATCCCCAATTTCGCAGTACTGTAAATTACCATTGCGCATTGACCACACTTATTTACAGTATTTCCTCCATATACCCCCAGGGGGTTTATTTTTTTAGTGGAAATTTTGAGGGGGGTATATTATTAAAAATTCGGGGTATTTCGAGTTTTTTCTCAGCTCGAAAACACGCGGGGGTATTCCGAGGGGGGTGGTGGTGGTATTTCGAGGAAAAACGGTACTTAAACTACCAAACATCACAGTCCAAACACAAACCAACCCCACAAATCGCAGGGGGTAACCCTGGCCTTCAGCACATACATCGTGATAGTGTGGATCGGCGGCTTTATAGTCGGCGTGTCGATGCTGGTGCGCGCGTGCTCCATCCGCGCCAGGGTCAAGGAGGCTCTCCCAGTGGGCAGTAGAATCACCGCGGTCACCACGACCAGGGCGTCGGCGCCGCCGTACAGATGATTGGCGTGTTTGGAAGGTGGAATGGAGAGAAAAGACACGATCTACCGAAGAAATTGGATGGGTCGAATATTCAAAAAATTGGGGGTTTTTTTAAGCCTCGAGATGGCATCCTGAGTTTGTCCCATTTTTCATTATTTTCCAAAATGTCACTTGCCCCCTTTTCAAAGTCTTGCAGTTTTATAAATTTACAAAAGCATCGATCGGGCTAGAAATGACAAAGTCCACTCTAAATCGGGAAAGAATATCAAAAGGGCCATCGTGGACACTGACTTCCAAAAGTCGATAAGGAAAAAAGATTTATTCACTGACAAGAAGTTGATAAGTGCTAGAATCCCATATGTTGAGAGCAGAAGCAGTTAATTTTACGAATTTATTTTCAATGTTTGTAACTTTCATTTTCAGTTAGCATTACTGCCAGATAGTGATGGAATGGCGCCATGGCGCTGGCGCCATTTGAGGGCGCCAAAGGGCGCCGCGCCATGGCGCCATTGGCGCTTGGCGCCCTTTTTCTGTGGCGCCCTTGGCGCCTGGCGCCCACATTCTGAAAGGCGCCATGGCGCCCTTGGCGCTTGGCGCCCTTTTTCCGTGGCGCCCTTGGCGCCTGGCGCCCTGCTTTAGAAGGGCGCCAAAAAGGCGCCAGCAAGGTTTCATGGTGAGTGCTGTGTAAACGAAAAACAAAGAAAGCCGCATCCGTGGATGATCTAAATTTGCCAGAAAAATTGACGGAGTGGTGTGAGTGGGTGGAAATCTTTCGTCCAACGGTTCATCAGATCTGTCTGACGGATCAGAAGACAAGAATGATGGACCGTCTAACTTGCAAAATCATAAATAAATGGATTTAAATCGTTGCAATTAGGAAACATTGTTTGGAAAGGTCTATTTGTAATGAATGGATTGTTGTCAAATGACAATTTCCATTACGTTTGAATTCGTCATGTGGATTTTATTCAAAAATTTTTTGTTCCTAGCCTTGTTTTTTGTCATTACATCCTGGAGAACGCGAATTAAGATCTGAATGCGCGTATAATGGTGCTGGATAAACATTTTTAGCACACGCATTGTGTTGTAGGCACTTTTTTATCCTGGCGCCCTTGGCGCCTGGCGCGCTATTTTCCAAATGGCGCCATGGCGCCCTTGGCGCTTGGCGCCCTCTTTCCGTGGCGCCCCCTGGCGCCTGACGCCCACTTTCTCAATGGCGCCATGGCGCCCTTGGCGCCTGGCGCCCTTTTTCTGTGGCGCCCCTGGCGCTTGGGCCCCACTTTCCGAATGGCGCCATGGCGCCCTTGGCGCCTGGCGCCATTTTTTTCTGGCGCTTTTCCATCACTACTGCCAGAGCATTATAAAGAAAACCAATAACTGATTGGCCCAAACCCATTTTTTGGACTTATCGACTTAAGAAGTTACCAATTGTATTTCTGTTAGGATGCACAATATGGGAACATAGTGATAGTAATGTGACTTTCATATTTACTTTCCAAAGTGTTTTCTAATTGTAAACCATAGTCCGCTTCTTCTAGTCTTGTAGACCGTCACAGTCAGATAAGATGTGTGATGCTTAGTTGGTGCCACTTTTACCACGACTTCCTGTATACATTTCTTCAATGACGTCCCAAAAATTATGCGTTTTATGGTGCAGTTAAAATGTGAATTAATGTTGCCATTTCCGCAAGTGGGAAGTAAAAAGATAACTTTTACGTGAAAAGTAATTTGAGCAGTGACTGGTGAGCAGGGGTTTAATAGGGGGGGGGGGGTTACCCCCCCCCGCCAAATCCCGCCAGCTATCTATCTATCCTGAGTCCGCTCAGCTATCTATCTATCCCGGAGGCAAATTTTTTGGCTACTATCGCCTAAACCCCCCCCCCCCCAAATCGTCCAGCTATATATCTATCTGGAGCGATTTTTGAAAATTTTTCGCCAATTTTCGCTCAAAATCGATAATTTTCGTACTTTTTTTATAGTTTTTCACCTCCAAAATCGCTAGTTCGTGTTCATTATCGCCTATTTTGGCTATATATGTGCTTATATACTTATTTTTAGCCTTTTTTCACCTACTTTTAGCGATTTTCCCCCTTTTCTTCCTTCTATACCTCGGAAAATCCTATATATTGAACCCCCGCGAACCCCCCAAAAAATGTTTCAGCTATCTATCCCTCCGGAGGAGCGATTTACTATCTAAATATATGAACCCCCGCAGGGATCCAAATCTACAAAACCCCTGCTGGTGAGGAAGCGAGGGTTAAGTAAAAACAAAAAGACAAGAGTCAATTTATAAGTTTATAAGTACATGGTCGGGCTGAAAAGTCCCCGGGCAGTGCTCGCCATTCGCGCTAGGGGTAAGCTACGGTTATAAAATTTTAACACGTTAATATATCAGGTTGTTTTGAGTTTTCACCCAAAATTTCGCCCCTCTAGCTCCACCCACTGCGGAACTGTGGGGGTTACAATTTCGGTCATTTTGTACTGATGTACAAATGGTGCTCTAGCTCAACGCTGCTTTAAGTTGTGATCATGAAACTTTGGCTAGTGTAAGCCACCAGTGTTGGCAATGTGCAGCCAGCACTAACCAACATTAGCTGGTATCATAACCAACCAACATGATATCATAAGCCTAGTCCATATTGCCATTACTGCCACTACTGTCACTACCAAATTCATCATTCTGCCTCTACGGATTGGTCAATACAGGTTAATACAGGAGGCGTTTTTCATGCACACTGATGTTGAACACAGGTAATGTGTCCACTACAGATTAGTAATGAAACACAAATGAAATTTAATTGACATAATAATTTACTGCACATTTCAAAACAA